>JALJVW010000456.1:0-11731 GCA_024865655.1 Emberiza elegans | reverse complement strand
CACAGGTGCAGCTGCGGTGCACCCCTGGTGTTTCCAGTCAAACAGGTTTTTAAGAGGGTCCAAGAGGAAGGGAAAGAGAAAAAAAAGGTCCAGGGAACTTATTTGCAATTGAAGCTAACTAAAAGCAAAGGAGAGCTCTGTCCGTTGCTGTGCAGCCAGACAAATACAGTTTGCAGCAGGAATGTGTGGGAGTGAGTACAGTTCTGAAAAAAAACTGCTTCTTCTCTCTTCCCTTCACTCTGGAACACCCTTAAAGGTGCAAACTTATTATTCAGCATGAACAGAAGAAGACGATTGGGGATAAAAAGCATCATATAGTCAACCCAGGACATTCTAGTCCTTATTTCTATATCGTCTGCTTTACTAAAACTTACTACTAAAACAAAAAAAAAAAAAATAATAGAAATTCTAACTCTACAAACACATACATTATACATCTAATATACAGTTATACACAGACAATGGTAATAACATTCAGCAAACAGTGATATTTACACATAGGTTTTACTTAACAATCAAATCTCTCTGAGGTACACATCGTGTTCTTCTATCTTTTTGTATTATCTACTATGTGCAACCTGGTCTCTGAGCAAAAAAGAACTCTATGAATGGGTTTGTCTGTATACGAGGTAGGATTAATTTAAACTGTCTTTCTTAACAAACTTCTGACATGTACTACTGGGACTTTGT
This sequence comes from Emberiza elegans, assembly GCA_024865655.1. Lineage (NCBI taxonomy): Eukaryota > Metazoa > Chordata > Aves > Passeriformes > Fringillidae > Emberiza > Emberiza elegans. The sequence goes on along the minus strand of JALJVW010000456.1, from coordinate 11,041 downwards.
CTCCATCTACTCTATGCAAAGGCTCAGACTGGGCAGGGCCCGCTCGGTTAGTAGAGCTTCGGGTGTTAACTAACTAGGTGGCTCTTGCTAGATGCTGCTTCTAGTTTTGAAAGATCTTTCACTTAATGCTTTTTCAATGTGGTTTTTAACAGTCCGTTGTATCTCTCCACTTTGCTTGCAGCTGGTGCATGGTAGGGGATATGGTACACCACTCAATGTTATGTTTTCTAGTTTAGGTGTTGATAAGGCTGTTCTTGGAAATGAGTCCCGTTGTCTGACTCTGTCCTTTCAGGGGTACTATGTCTCTACAGGACCTGCTTTTTAAGGCCCAGGATGGTGTTCTGGGCCGTAGCATGAGGCACAGGGTAGGTTTCTAACCATCCCGTGGTGGCTTTCACTATGGTCAGCACGTAGCGCTTGCCCTGGCGTGTCTGGGGCAGTGTGATGTAGTCAATCTGCTAGGGCTTCTCTATACTTGTACTTTGACTATCGCCACTGTACTAGAGTGGCTTCACTCACTTGGCTTGCTTGATGGCAGCACACACGTCTCACAGTCATGGATGACTTGAGAAATACTGTCCATGGTTAGATCCACCCTTCGGTCTCGTGCCCACTTATAGGTGGCATCCCTGCCCTGATGGTTTGAGGCATCGTGGGCTTATCGAGCTAGGGAATAACTCTCCTTTATGTTGCTAATTTAAGTCTATCTTTGACACTTCTATCTTTGTAGCTTGGTCTACCTGCTCGTTGTTTTGGTGCTCTTCATTAGTTCTGCTCTTGGGGACATGGGCATCTACATGGTGGACCTTTACAGACAGCTTCTCTACCCTGGTTGTAATGTTTTCTACTCATCAGCAGCTCAAATTGGTTTTCTTCTACGCTGCTAATTAGCTCTTTTCTACTTCTCCAGCCATCCCCACAGGGCATTGGCTACTATCTATGAATCAGTATAAAGGTAGAGTTTTGGCCACTTCTCTCTCTCAGCAATGTCTAGGGCTAGTTGAACAGTTTTGAGTTCTGCAAGTTGGCTTGATTTACTTTCTCTTTCAGTGGCTTCTGCGACTTGTCGTGTGGGGTTCTATACAGCTGTTTTCTACTTCCGGTTCATTCCCACAATGCGGCAAGAACTATCAGTAAAAAGAGCGTATCGTGCATCTTCTGTTGACAGTTGGTTGTATGGTGGAGCTTCTTCAGCACGTGTTACTTCTTGTTCTCTTTCATTAGCGAGACTAAAGCTTTCACTTTCTGGCTAGTTCGTAATTATTTCTAGAATCTCAGGGCGATTCAGTTTTCTAATGCGGGCGCGCTGTGTGATAACAGCAATTTATTTGTTCTACGTAGCACTGGTGGCATGGTGCGTAGAGGGAACTTTTGCTTTGAACATTTACTCCAGTACTGGTAGTCGGGGTGCCAGGAGGAGTTGTGCTTCAGTGCCTATTACTTCTGAGGCAGCTTGGACTTTTTCATAGGCAGCTAAGATTTCTTTCTCTGTTGGAGTATAGTTGGCTTCAGACTCTCTGTAGCTTCGACTCTAAAATTTTAGTGGTCGGCTTCGAGTCTCCCCAAGCACTTTCTGCCAAAGGCTCTAGGACAGACCATGGTTCCCAGCTGCCGAGTAGAGCACGTTCTTCACCTCTGGTCTTGTCTTGACTGGGCTAAGAGCTACTGCATGAGCAATCTCCTGCTTGATCTGTGCAAAGGTTTGTTGCTGCTCAGGGCTCTAGTGGAAAGTGTTCTTCTTACGGGTGACTAGGTAGAGAGGGTTCACGATCTGACTGTATTCAGGAATGTGTATCTTTTAAAAACTTATGGCTCTTAGGAAAGCTTGTGTTTTTTTCTTGCTGGATGGTGGAGACATTGCTGTGATCTTGTTGATGACGTCAGTGGGAATCTGACGCCGTCTATCTTGCTACTTCACTCCCAGGAACTGGATCTCTTGAGCAGGTCTCTTGACTTTGCTCTTCTTGATGGTAAAGCTAGCTTTTAGGAGAATCTGGATGATTTTCTCTCTTTTCTCGAACACTTCTGCAGCTGTGTTCTCTCACACAATGATGTCATCAATATATTGCAGATGTTCTGGAGCTTCACCCCTTTCTAGTGCAGCTTGGATCAGTCTATGGCAGATGGTGGGGCTGTGCTTCTACCTCTGGGGCAGATGGTTCTAGGTGTACTGCACACTCTTCCAGGTGAAAGCAAACTGAGGTTTGCATTCTGCTGCCAGAGGAATGGAGAAAAATGTATTGGCAATGTCTATAGTGGCATACTACTTTGCTGTCTTGGACTCAAGTTCATACTGGAGTTCCAGTATGTCCGGCACAGCAGCGCTCAGTGGTGGAGTCACTTCATTCAATGCACGGTAGTCTACAGTCAATCTCTATTCTCCTTCAGATTTACGCACAGGCCAAATGGGGCTGTTGAAGGGTGAGTGGGTCTTGCTGACTACTCTTTGGCTCTCTAGCTCTCGGATCATCTTATGGATGGGGATCACAGCATCTCGATTTGTTCGGTACTGTCGGCGGTGCACTGTTGAGGTGGTAATTGGTACTCGTTGCTCTTCTACCTTCAGGAGACTTACTGCAGATGGGTTTTCTGACAGTCTAGGCAAGCTGTTCAGCTGTTTTACACCTTCTGTCTTTACAGCAGCTATTCCAAATGCTCATCTGAGTCTCTTTGGGTCTTTGAAATACCCACTTCGAAGGAAGTCTATACTTAAAATGCATGGGGCCTCTGGGCCAGTTACAATAGGGTGTTTCTTCTACGCATTTCTAGTCAGGCTTACTTCAGTTTCTACTAAAGTAAAATCTTGGGATCTTCCTGTCACACTAGCAATAGAAACAGACTCTGTCTCTACATGTCTCGATGGGATTAATGTACATTGCGCACTAGTGTCAACTAAAGCTTTGTATTCTTGTGGTTCAGATGTGTCAGGCTAACGAATCTACACAGTTCAAAAACACGGTTTTCTCCAGTTTCTACTTGGCTAGAGGTAGGGCTCTTCTAAGCTTGATTATCTTTCTTTCCCTGGGCATATGTCTTGGAGGTTCTTTCAAGGGGATCAAAAATATTGTCATTATCATCATATATGACAGTTCGGTTACTGGCTACTGGAGCTGCTTCTCTTTTGGAACTTCTTTTCTGAGTCTTCAATTCACGCACTTGTTGTGTTAGAGCAGCAGTCGGTTTCTTATGCAATCTCTCTATGTTTTCTCCACAATCACGCAGGTAGAACTACAGCTCAGCTCGTGGGGTGTACTTTCTCTCGCTATTTATGGAACGTCTGCCTTGGGTACTAGAACTTCTGATCTGTATTGCTGAGATTTGGAGAAGGTCTTCTTTAATCTGCTCTCTGAGCTTCTTATGATTCTCTTCTATCTTGTCTTCTAATGCCTGCAGACGTGTTTCTACTGCTGCAATTCTGGTATGTGTTGGGCCATGCACAGCATCTGAATATGCTCGGAGCTTCTTTGCTATATCAAGCACAGTCTCTTCACTATCATTTCGCTTCATTATTGCTAAAGCAGAAGCATATTCTCGTGGCTTAAGTCGTACAAGTTTCTTCCACATTACAGATGTGTATAGTACTAAGTCTGGATTTACAGTGTTTGCATCGTCTGAGAAGGTAATCTCTGTTACTGCTATTTCTTTTAAGCATTGAATCTTTTGTTCTATTGTTTTCTACTGGGTTTGTTGTATGTAGAGATCGTCTGCGCACAGGTATCTTAGTGTTACACTTCTTAGGACCCGTGCCCAGAGGCTGAGAGGGTTAGTCTCTCTCATCATTTCTTGGTCAATGACAGGATCCTGTGACAGGGATCCCAAATGCCTTGCTTCAGTGCCGTCTAGAATTGTAGCCTCGCCTGCAGCATCCCAGAGACGGACTAACCAACTAATTATGGATTCATCAGGTTGTCGGGTGTAATCCTTCCTCAGGCCACGAAGGTCCTTCAGGGAATAAGACTCAATATTGGCCCCTGATGCTGTGTCACTTGTGTTAACATTGGCTTTTATATCAGTTGGTGCTGAGGGTCCTTCGCCTGGATCATCATCATCAGTCACTGGCCGATTGGTTTTGCTTGTGTGCTTTCTCCCTGCAGCAACTGCCAGCGGCTTAGGCTCACTATCTGGTTTAGCTGCTGGCTTCGAGCCTGGGATGACTGTGGTAGCTGCTGCTTTGTCTCCCTGCCTCCCTGCCTCTGTCTGCTGCCCTACACTATCTAACAGAGTGCGATAAGCATAGGCAAGGGCCCAGCTTACTGCAATTAGCCTTTTCTCCTTAGAATCGTCATGGCACTTCTCTTTCAGGTATTTCCCCACCTCAGCTGGGTTCTGAATTTGTTCCCGTGGAAAATCCCAGTCTACAGGATCAGAAAATTCCTTCAGGGTTTGGCCTATATTTTCCCATTCTCCACACCACTCAGGATTTTTCACCCTGCATCTGCTTCTGGGTCAGGGGTCTCACCAACTCCTCTGGATATCTCAGCCCTCATTCTAGAGAAGCTGCGAACCATATAGAGGAAGCTTACCAGATTAAATACCAGAAAGATGGTCTCTTTAACATTCAGGGGAAACTGAACATTCCCAAAAAGTGACATAACAGATCCAAAGGAGAAGAAGGAAAGGAAAGGCTGGAAAGCCTTATTCCCGGCTCCTCCTCTAACAGACTGGGTGTAATTACTAATAAATTCCCAAAACATACTACTGGAATTGAGATGGAGGGTGGGACGAAGAAACCATAAACCATACATATCGTAAACAGATGCCAGCATTTTTGTAAATGCCTTATAAATCATTATCACCAAGGCCAGCACAACACCTATTCCAATCCGTACCCCTCTACCATAGAAATTACGTGTTATAGACAATAATCCTAGTGACCAGAAAGGTATTGTAACCTCAAAAATGTCTAGAGCCCAGAGCCACACGAAGGCCTCTACCCCAAGAGACATTATGAATTGAAGCAGCATGGCTACTGACTGCGAACACAACCAACACACAATCAATAAGGCTTTTCTCCACCTTTTCCAGCCGCGCGTTGGGCGCCAATAGATGTATTTGTCCAGGTTTAGGGCAAATTTGGGAGAGAATCCCTCAAAGGATCTCCGGTAGTACAACAGATCCAATCAGCCCCTCCCCCCAACTGGTCCGGGAGAAAATATCTCCTTGGAGAAAGGTGGAGAAAAACTGTTTATTAAACAGTCAAATCTACACAATCTCAAACAGTAAGATCCCTTGCCACTCCAAAGGAGATGACAAACTGAGAAAGTCCCTTCCCCGGGGTGCAGTTCAGCTCACTCAGTTTCTGATCAGTCCCTCCAGTGCTGGGAATGTCGCAGGCCAGGCCTGACCCGGTGGGCCACAGGTGCAGCTGCCAGTGCTCTGCTGGGTGTTCAGTCCAGAGCAGGTTTTTAAGAGGTCCAAAAGAGAAGGGAGAAAAGAAAACAAAGGTCCAGGGAACTTCTTTGCCCTAGCTAGCTAACTAAAAGCAAAGGAGAGCACTGTCCCGTTGCCGGTGCAGCCACAGACAACACAGCCAGCAGCAGGAATGTGTAGGAGTGAGTACAGTTCTGAAAAAAAAACCTGCTGCTTCTTCTCTCCCCCCCTTCACTCTCTGGAACACTCTTAAAGGTGCAAACTTATTATTCAGCATGAACAGAAGAAGACGATTGGGGATAAAAGCATCATATAGTCAACCCAGGACATTAGGCCACCGGTTAAAATACAGCCCAAGAATGATAAAGCAGTTGGATTTTTAATAACTAGTGGAGACACATTTTCACTCTTGAATCAAGCACTGATACCCAAAAGTGAAAACTGTCTTCAAGCAATACGAGCCACTGGCCAGCCAGAAAATGCATTCTTTCTGAAGCCACTTCAATGTCAAATCAAGAAGAAAATGGGAATACATCAGTTTCTTTATTTACCCAACTCAATCTGTCGTAGGCAGGGATTTGCTCAAATATTTAGAAGCAACAGTTCTGTTTAGAAAAAGAGAACTTAAATTGAAGGTACCTGAAGACAAATTAGCGGTATTAGCAGGAGCACTGACAATTGACACAAGACCAACAAACAAGAATAACTATTCAGAGCAAGTATTGAATCAGGTGCACCCAAGAGTATGGGATACTGAGAGCCCAGGCAAATCAAGGAGACCCTATGAAAACTGAGCTACAGACAAGAGTTAGGCCAGTAGTCAGAAAGCAATACCCTTGAAGATTATAAGCTGGGAAAGGAATAGAGCCAACAGTCAATAAATTCCTGACATCAGAATTATTGGAACAATGGGAGTCAAAATCTAATACTCCTAGATTAGCAATAAAGAAACCTAATGGAACTTAGAGACTAGTGCCAGATTTCCAGGCAATTAATGGTTTATACCTTACTACCTTACTAGCTAAACTATGAGATGATTTCATTTGGTGCGGGGAACGTCCATGGGCAGGTGCTGTCGAGAGCCATTCCCTCTTGCTCTGAGAGACCGGCTCCCCCAGCCCACCTTGCTCTCAGGCCCGGGTGTTGTCATGTGTGCTCGACCGGCAGCCGAAGGAGGGCTCTTGACACCGTGTCTGATCCAAAAGGGTTTATTGCAGGTAGGTCAGAGGGTCCAGGTTGGGTGAGGGTGAGAAGTGGGACTAGAACAGGCAGGAGCACAACCACTGTAACATGACACATAAGGCACCCGCAACCTGCTGGGGAAGCCTCAAGTCTGCTCAGTGACCCACGTGTGCCCTCAGCATTGGGACACCTACCTTTCCCTCAGTGAGCCTCACATCCCAGGGTCAGCAAATCAAGAGGCACCAGCCATGCTGTAGGTGACTCAGAGCGAGTGCAGTGGGTCATGGTGGCCAGGGGCCAGAAGCAGGCAGAAGCCATCAGGGATGGGGAAAAGGCTCTGCTCTGCTTCCAGTGTGGGCTGAGGGCCGGCAGAGCTCCATTCCCCCTTGAGATGTTGGAGACAGGGCCTTTCACCCTCCTTATAGGGCTGACCCTGGCTGCAGGCAGCCAAAGGAGTACGGTGACAAAAGGCTGAGAGCAGCAAAGCAAAGAGCCAGCCCTGCACAGCACAGGGAGGTGGCCCAGTGCAAAGCCAGTGTGGCACCCTGAAGGTGCCCGCTGCACTCTCATGTGTCCCTGGCCTGGGAAGGACAGGAATGCCCCTTGTCCAAGAGGGCCTTTCTGTGGCCCCTGTGGGCTCAAAGCTGTTGCTCTTCTGGCTCAATGGGGCCTAAAGCCACAGAGCTCGGCCTCCCCCACAGCAACAGGAACAAGACTTGGCAAGCAGGCAGTGGAGCCTAAGGCTGAGGGGCAGGGGGCTCCAGTCTGGAGCACAGGGAGGGCACATGCTCAGCCCCACAACTGCTGGCCTCACAGCCCTGAAAGGCCAGGGCCAGGGTTCCACGCCTCATTCCAGGGGCTCCCTCCAGCCTGGAAGCGCCAGAGCAGCCGGCTGTCAGGATCAAGGCGGCTGCCAGGGGGCTGCTTACGGCCTCTGCCAGCCAATTGCTCAGGGCTTAGCAGTGCCTCAGCCCCTCAGGGTCTCACCCATCCCGGCCAAGCTGCCCGGCAGCAGCGCCGCAGCCCCACAGCAGCTCCAGAGCAGCCCCATCCAGAGGCACCTGGGAGCCCTCAGCAATGCAGCCAGCAGCACACGGGCAGGAGGACACGGATGGCGCTTCCTGCCCGGCACAGGGCTTGTGGCCATCTCCAGGCACCGCTCTGGCAGAGATCCCCGCAGCTCCGGCCCCTGCCCAGCCGCTCTGTGGGCAGCACAAAGGCTTCAGCATAACCACCAAAGGCCAGGGGCCTTCTGGCCATTTTCCCTTGCCCACTGCACGCCTGGGCAGCTGGCTGAGCACAAGCACCCTTTTCCCCCTCTTCCCCTATGCCCTACAGATCCAGGGCAGGAAAAGAAAGATCCTGGGAGTTTGTCTATTGTAACACATTCTATATTTACATAGTAAAGGAAAACAAAGAGAAGAAAAGAACAGTCTTGAACAGAAGGAAAAACCCCTCCCCGCTGGCTCTGGTGGTCCCAGCAGACAGAGCCTCTGGCATCAGATCTCCATAGAGCTTCAGAAGCACAGGCGGCCAAGCCCTGAGACACGAAGCCCTGTCTTCCACGCCCTGCGAAGCCGATCTTCCAGTTTCTCCCAGATGGAATATCGAATTGTAGCTTGTGCCCTGAGAATATCTAAAGTTTGAAGAGCCAGGCTTCTGATAGAAAGGCTGATGTCATTTGCCATTTCTTCCAGGGCTGAAAGAGAGAAGAACAGAACCACGGTCAGATCCCAGATCTGCGGGGAGCCAAGGGGAGCCCCCTGCCAGGACCATCCCAGCTGGCTCTTGCCATGGCCAGAGAGGAGCAGGGACCAAGGGGATCAGCATGAAGCTCCTGGCCATGAATGGCCCACGTGGCCCTCAAATCTCAGTGTGCTCTGCCCACGGGAGCAGAGCCCTCCGCAGCCGGGGCAGGGCTTGCAGCTCCCCCCAACAGCCCCCGCTGTCAGCCCGCTGCCCTCACTCACCAGTGCAGATCAGCTGCAGCTCTTGCTGCTGCCCCCTCAGGTGCCGCCCGGCCATGCCTGTGAACACAGAGCCTGTCACGGCCCCAGCGGCACAGCTCCCTGCCAGCGGCGCTGCCGGCGCTGTGGCCACACGGGCTGCTGGCCCGGCAGGGCTCAGCCCGGCCCTTGCCGCACGCTGCCGCCCCAGGGCACGGCTGCCGGAGGGCGGCAGCAGCAATGCCCAGGCCGGGCGGGGCTCCACGGTGCCGGGCCCGGCTGGCGCTGCCGGGGCAGCAGGCGGGGCCGGGGCCGAGCTGCGGCGGGCCGGGGAGGGAGCTGGGGCTCGTGGCTCACCCATGAACCTGACGGCCGCCTCTCGCAGGGGCTCCTGTGGGCTCCGCAGGTAGCGCAGGGCCCGGCGCAGGTGCTCGGCCGCTCGGCTCCTGTCCTCTGCCAGCTGCAGAGAGCGGCAGGAGGGAAGGGTTGGCGCGGGCTCAGCCCCTGGGCCGGGCGCTGCCTGCGCCCAGCCCCGGCCTCCCCTGGCCGCACCGCCCTGAGGCGCGGCCAGCAGCCGCTGTCCAAGGGCTCCCGAGGGCAGGGGGCAGAGGGCCGGCTGCTGCCCGGGGAGCCGCGGTGCCGCCCCGCAGCCCCGCCGGGCCGGGGCTCCATGGGCACCCGACTCGGGCCCACGGGAGCCTGGAGAAGAGCCCGGGCGGCCTCTGGCTGCAGCAGCGGGCAGGGGCGCAGCTGCCAGCCCCGCACACTGAGCACCGCCCTCAGTGGCCTTCTCCAGGCTGAGGCTGGGGATTCTGGGCTCTCCTTACCAGGCTGCCTGGGAACATCCAAAGCTTCTTCTTCTTCACTAGTTTGTTAAGGTCCCTCCTCTTTAGGAATTCGGCCACACAAAGCAGGGTTTCCAAAGAAGCCTGGAGAGCAGCAGAGACGCGGAGATGTCCAGACAGCACAGGGCACAGGACCCACGTCTCTGTGCCAAGGCCTGGAGGAGGCTGCAGCCCGGGAGGTGACCAGAGCAGGAGGCAGCCGAGTCCCCTCCCAAGGGGACACTAGCAGCCCACGCGTCCTCACCTGTGCCACACGCTGATTCTCATCATGGCAGTGGAAGTAGAGTGGTAGAAGGGTGTGGCGCACTTGTGTCTCCAGAGCCTTTCTTTTTTTTCCCAGTGGAAGAGTCAGCAATGTTCGGTAGAGCATTATGGAGAGCAGCTGCACCTGGCTAATATTCTGTATTAAGAGAAGAAAAGAAGACCTCAGCAGGGGCTGTGAGGAGTTCACCTGGGTGCAGGCCTGCATCTCCACAGGGCACCAAGTGTCCAGGCAGCAGACAGTGGCCGTGGCTGAGGGCACAGAGCCTTACATGGTCAAAGAGTGGAAGGAGCGCCTCAGCCAGCTGCAGGACGATGGGGGTGGGTATTGGCATGTCCTTGTCCAAGATTATAAAGCTGAGTACCATGACTGTTATCTTAACTAGCTCTCCATCTTCATCCTGCAGGAGCTCCACAAGTCTTTCAGTGAGGCTCCACATTTTTTCAGCCTGTGTGGAACACAAGTTGGTGAAAGGCCACTCTGCTGCCGCAGGGCCCAGAGGCCAAAGGCCTGTCCCGAAGCACTGGGTCAGCTGAAGCGGGAGGCAGGAGAGCTGGGAGCAGCTGCCCCAGAGCCCAAAGCCCAGGCAAGGCCAAGCGACTGCGTTGCCCAGTGCAGCTTCATCTGCTGCCCCCTTCTCACCATCGAGGGATCGTCAGTGAGCTTGAGTAGGGCCCTGAGTGCCAGGCGCTGCCTCTCCCTGCGCTCGCTCTGCAGGTACCTTGAGAAGATTTGCAGGACTCTGTCAGCATCACGTTCCCTCAATTCCAGGAACTCGAGGACCTGAAAGGCACAGGGCAGTGACAGGGAGCTGGCTGGCAGGAGACCGGAACCGCACAGGGCTGGGCAAAGGCAGCAGCACAGGGCACGGGCACCGTCCTGGCAGTTGTGCCTACGAGAGGGCAGAGAGCTGGGAGGCAGCTCAGCCAGGCAGTGCTGGCCTTGAGGCTCACCTCCACAAGGAATGCCAGGGCAGGCAGATCCCAGAGTGGCTCCTGCGTGCTGAGCAGCCGGAGCAGGTAGCGAAAGATCCGGGAACAGGAGGGTATGGAGACGCAAGACATCTCCCTGGCAGGAGAAAATGTCAGCAAAACTGTGAGCCAGGAGAATAAACCTGTCCCAGGATGACTCACAAAGGTCAGGTCTTTCCCCAGCATCCTGTAAGAGGACCAGGGCCATTTGGGAGTTGGTTGTTCATGGGCACCCTCCTCTCCCAGCCTTTTCCAATGTGCTTGGCCGTCCCTCAGTGACAAGGCCCTCTGGCCCATGGCCACGAGGACTGTGTGTGGGCACCGGGCACAGAGCCAAATGTCAGAGGCAGTGGGGAGAAGGGGTCTCACCCTGGCCAGCAGACCCACGGCATAGTGGTGGGTGTCAAGAGAGAAGCGCATCCCAGCCACACCTGGACCCCCATCGCCACCACCACATCACTGTAC
>JALJVW010000454.1:0-43982 GCA_024865655.1 Emberiza elegans | reverse complement strand
TCTCAGTGTCAAAAACATTCCATGGAGTCACAGTGGTCACTTGGTTCCATGGCGCTCCCCTGGAGAGCAGGAGAGGTCAGCCCCAACATCCTGGATGCCCCGACTTTTGTTTTTGGTTGAATTCCTTTTCAGCTGCCTCTCTGGATGCCTGGGTGAGCCCTGCCTGCAGGGACAGGGGTGGGGACAAAGCCCCTCCATGGCCCAGTGGGTTCCAGAGGTCATGTTCTTGGGTTTGTCTTTTAGGTTGGAAGGACCAGTGTCCTTTTCCCTCTCAGTGCCATGAGGAGATGATCATCCTGGAGGAACTGCCTGAACCCCTTTGAGCCCTGGGCCATTTCCCGAATAATCAATCATCAAGAATCAATAAACCCTTTGAGAAAAGCTTTGCTCTGTGTCCATGTGTGTGTCCGTGGGTTTGGTTCCTCCTTTCCAGTGGTCCGGGGAAGTCAGGCCAGGTCTGGGCACTGCTACCTTGACACAGCCTGTGCTTTCCCCAGACAAATGGTGTGTTGGGAGTTGTGCAGAGTCCAGGGGAGTGGGTTGACTAGGGGGTGGGTGTCAGGTGGTCAGAAAGGCTGTGGTTCACTGTGGGCGTGGTGGGAATGGCCTGGGTTTAAAAAAAAAAAATGAATTCAAAACAAACTTTCTTTAAAACTTTTCTCCTGTGAGAAATGACCACTCACTTCTAAAATTTTGAAAGGTTTATTATAACCATATCAAAACTTAAAACAAAAGGACTAGATAAGGAAAAAAGTTACTGTGCTGGGGCCTCCCCACTTCGTGGCTAGTAACCACGTGGCTGGCTCATCCACACAATGGCTGCTCTCCTTTTATATCCTTTAGCTCCTTGCAACAGCCAGTCCCTGTCTCCTCCCAAAGGCTGTCTGTTGACTCTTGGTCTCTGTCCATTGGTGTAGACTGCTTTCTTGGAACTGGATTGGAGCTCAGGTGTTGCTAAGATGTGCCTCTTAGGAACACTCTGCCCTCCCAAATGCCCGACTACCAAAGATCATCCCAGGATAACAATGCTGGCGGAGGGACATATTGCAGTAACATAACTATACATCTGTATTTGGTTCTCTTAACATACTTATCATATTTTCACCTTTAATTGGGAGAGCCAGCCATCTCATTACTCATCTCTAACAAATTGGCATTCCATTCTCTGAAAAAAATCCCTTTGCCCAGGATTTTTCTCCTGGGAATTTGAAAGCCTCAGAGAAAAAGGAATTCAACAATTCTTATCTCATTTGTTCTCCTGTGTTGTGCTCATGTGCAGAACATGTTTGGAGATTGTTTACCCACAGGTGATTGTTTGATTGAATTCTGGTATGAGTTATTTTTTTCTCATTGGCCAATTATGGCTAAGCTTGTGTCAAGACTCTGGAAAGAGCCATGAGTTTTTCATTATTATCTTTTGAACATTCAGTAAGTGTCCTTCTGTATTCTTTAGTATAGTATAGTACAGTATAGTAGTATAGTATTCTTTAATAAAATATAGTATTATAAAGTAATAAATTAGCCTTCTGAGAATATGGGTCAAATGCATCATTCCTGCCTTTGTTGAGCATCCCATGCAAATACAATATAATACCTCAAAATTCTTGATTAACTAAAAAAGAATTTAAATGCCAAAACGCTCTTTAAATGTCAAAAATGTTGAAAAATATTTATTGGTCTTGAAATTTGGTTCCCTGGCGGGATGGGGCTGCTGGGTCTTCCTGTCTCATTGGCACTGTGGGCTGTGGAGATTTCCATGGTGAGGGGCCTAAACGGTCACCTGTTCATGCCTGGCCACAATGTTGTGGGGTAGAGCCACCACGGTGTCCTGGAGAAGGGTGGGGTTTTCTACCTGGCTCTGGGGTCGTTTTTGGCCAAAAAATCCATCAGCTCCAGCAGGACTTGGGTGAATTTTTATTTTGGGCCAGGTGGATCAGTTGTCCTGGGCATCCTGAGAGCTCACCAGGGCTCAGTTGTATTCCCCTGACTGCAGTTCCAATTCTGCAGGAACCACTAGTGCCAGCAGAATGGGAGGAAACCTCACAACAGAACTGGCTTTGGGCATTGCCTATTCAATCAAATCCTGAAAATGTCTTGTCACCATGAGCAGCAGAACAGCAAGGTTTCCCCTGGTGCAGGAGTTCCCACCCACCAGGCTGAGGCAGATTTCATGGTTGCAAATCCTGCTGTCCTGGCAATGAACACTCCTCACAGGAAGAATAACAGAGGTGTCTTCTCCACGGGGCTCCCAAATGACACCGAGTGCTATGGGGGAGCCAGATAGCCTGAGGGGCAGACTCAGCCCAGCAGGAGCCCCAGGCTGACTGACACGAAACCTTCCTCTGAGTTGGCTTTGTGGGCATTAAGATGCAGTGGTGCCATGAGTGGGGAACAGCTTCTGCTAAAACAGGAGAACTGAACCTTGGAGCCACCTGGGGGTTCAGTGTGCCATGGTTCAGGTAGAAACCGTAAATGGCCACTGGCCCCTGGGGATTGGGGTCTACAGGGCAGGAGCAGGGCTGGGCTTACAGGACAGGGCAGGCTGGGCCTGCCCTTCCTCCCAAAACAAAAAATGCTTTGAGCCAACAACCTCCTCCAGTCTGTCACAGCAGGGGTGCTGGGTGAAATCTCAATTGTGGCCATGGAGCACCTGGCTGAGAAGGACAGTTCTTTTCCATTGGAAGGAAAGCACAGAGGCCCGTGGTTTGGAAGGCAGGTGAGAGCTTCAGTGGGCCAAAGCCAGCCAGACTTGTCAGTAATAGCAGATTTTGGATGTAGGGAATTTTGGAGGTGGAAACCCAGTCTCAGCCATGGGCACCTGGAGAAGCAGGACAGTTCATTCCCATGGGAAGGGGCGGTCTGGTTTTGGGTCTCAGCACGACAGCTCACGGTCAGAGCTGGTCGGACCAATGAACTCACGCAATCACCAACGTGGCGGACGGTTTCAAAGGCCTTTATTAGCTCACTTCATGGATTTTTATACTCTAGGGGGTCTTCTCTACGTCAGGGGGGAGGACTTATAGGTGGGGAAACTACTGGGGTCAGTGGAAAAGTACTAGGACTGGTAGGAAGGTTGCTAGGACCGGGTGGGCTACATTCCTAGGTGATTCTTATCAGAAGGCTGGGCAAAGGTCGGGGGGGAAGGGGACACTTTCCCTGTCCCGTGACAGTCCCGTGATCTTCCGAACGCGACTGTCCCTGTTCTCCCACACTTCCCCCCTCTCTATCATAAAAGAACGAGGTAGTTATATACATATAGGCATTAAAATGAGGTATAAGGTTGTGATTTGATAAAGGAAAAGGGGTTTGGGAAACCTGAGTGACTTTTTCTCCAGGCAAACTCAGCCTGGCTGCATTCACAGCATTTGTTGCTGGCCTATGAACAGGATGTTAGTCCGTTCCAAGCGGCTCTGAGCGAACGTAACTATCTTGTTCAGCAGGCACGGTCCGAAGGTGACAGCTAGAAGCAGCGTTGCCAGTGGACCTATTAGGGTAGAAATTAGGGTGGTTAGCCATGGTGATTTATTGAACCAGGACTCGAACCAGCCCTGTTGGGCTTCCCTGTCTTTCTGTCTCTGAGCCAGTCTGTTCCGGAGTTCTGCCATGGAGTCTCTGACAACTCCCGTGTAGTCTGCATAGAAGCAGCATTCCTCTTTCAAGGCGGCACACAGGCCTCCCTGCTGCATGAACAGGAGGTCTAACCCCCGCCTGTTCTGCAGGACCACCTCTGAGAGAGAGAGGAGACCGACTTCTCCAGATAGGAGATGGATTTTCAATCCTTTGAAGGTCTTCATCGATGGTCGACTGTAGTTGGGACAGTCCTTGGTGCTGAGTTGCTAGGGCTGAGATACCCGTGGCCGTTCCAGCTGCTCCTAGGCCGAGCAGCATTGCGATAGTTATACCGGTTATTACTTCTCTTTTGTGGAGCCGGCTGGGTTCCTCGAAAAGGCGATACATCTCTTCATCTGAGTGGTACAGGACCCTAGGAACAATCAGAACCTGGACACAAAAGTCGTTAGAATCATCAAATTTGGCAAGGAACACACAGGGGCTCACTCCGGACCGCTGGCAAACCCACATCCCAGATGCGGACGGGACCACCCACTTATTTTTCTTCCTGTCAGGCTTGACAACTTCGGTGCAGACGTCACCTCTCCGCTTAGCTAGGGTTGCATTTCCAAAGCATCTGCCCGTCCGTGACCTGGCTCAGGGTGATTCCTTTGCGGGGCGTGTCCCACCTGCACTGGTGAGGGGGCATTGGCTGTGGAATAACTGAAAGGGGTGTTTAGGCGACTCCTTCATAGAAAGGAGGTTTGACATCATAACAAAGCCAGCAAGAATCAGTCAGGTTAGGGTTAGTTTCGTTCAGGGAAAGGAAGGTAGCTTCTAACATGCGAAGGATTGGGTCCGACTCTGATCCGGCGGGCGGCCTATAGGAAAGGTTTCCGCTCGGTCGGTCGGGATGCGGTGGCCTTTGTGGGTAGGGTTTTGGGGTAGCTTGTGTCTCTCCCTTTCTGCGTGTCTTTAATAACTTTGTTTGGCCCGATTGCTCGGGATGCTGACGGTTGGAGCCTGACAATTTGCACATTCACCCACTCTTTTGATTCCTGAAGGACTACTGTCCACGCTTTGCCTATGGCCCAGCTAGGGTGATTTGGCTGCAGAACTGTCATGTTATAGTGAGTGCACTTTCGGATTTTGGG
This sequence comes from Emberiza elegans, assembly GCA_024865655.1. Classification (NCBI taxonomy): domain Eukaryota; kingdom Metazoa; phylum Chordata; class Aves; order Passeriformes; family Fringillidae; genus Emberiza; species Emberiza elegans. Next base: position 39,279 of record JALJVW010000454.1, on the reverse strand, counting down.
GATTTTGTGACGGTTTCGATAGAAACTTCCGTGGAGGAAGACTGGTGAGTTACAGCCAGTGGGTGCGCATGCAAACTGTAAGAATTTGTCAGGCTCTTGTGGATCCCATCCAGGCCCTGACGGCCTGGCATCTGTAACAATGGTTTCACAGCCCCAGTGTCCACAATGTCCCCACCCTGGGCGATTGCAGTAACTTTTTCCTGGGTTTGAGGCTGGACACCAATAGGATAAGTACATGTGTGTGGCGTGTGGGGAATGGGGGTCTACCTTTGGTTGTCCTGGAAACAGGTCGGTAGTGCGAAGCACGAAGGACGGGGTGTTCGGCGTGATGGTTTCTCTGAGCACTTTGTCACTACTAAGATGACGCATGACCCATCTGAATGGCTGGTGGGGATAGAGGTCTGGGCTGGCTTGCCCTCTGGCGACAAGGCCCAGCAGCAGAATCACACAGAGACACCGTTGATGCTCGGGTCTCACCCGTGCGGGTCTCTCAGGCGCTGTCTGGCGGTTTGGTGGTCTGTCACTTTCCTCTGGAACAGGGGCGTCGCGCGTTACGAGGACGCCCCATGAGCATGTCCTGAAAACAGAAACTCACAGTTCTCATTAGTCTCATCCTGCTCATTGTGGAGGTCAGGCTTAATCGACCTGAGTGGACACCACCTGATTTTGCCATCCTTTTTGACAGCTGCATACCCTCGCCCGTGAGCATCAGCCTCCAACCCTGTTCCCATTCGCCCATCTCATTTCTAATTGCAACCTGTGGGCCTTCCACTAACGTTCAAGTGGCCCAGTGCTTTTGAACAGGACTGTTTGTTTCCTCCCCCCTGGGGAACTGATTCAATGCTAGCAAGGCGGTTGCCAGCACACGTGCCTGGTCTCCCGGAGGAATGGAATTGGCAAAGCCCTCTGCCTTTGCCAACACCTCTAGCTTGGTTTTCAGGGTCTGATTTGCTCACTCAACTATGGCCTGCCCGGTACTGTTATACGGGATACCCTGCACTTAAGTGATGTCCCATTTCGAGGCAAATTCTCGCACTGGTTTGGAGGTGAAATTGGGACCGTTGTCGGTTTTGATCTGCTTGGGGATACCAAGCCATGCCATGGCTGTCAGCCAGTGGTGAATTGTGGCCTTAGAGTTAGTTTTGTGGTGCTGTGTGGCTATGATCGTCCCGCTGCAAGTGTCTACTGTCACTGCAAGCCATGCTCGGGGCTTCAGCAGCTGACACAGAGTGAAGTCTGACTGCCAGATCTCAGAAGGCCTGAGACCTCTCGGGTTGACCCCACTGGTCCACAGGGGTGACTTCTGGCAGTGAGGGCAGGTGGCCACTACATGTTTCGCATCCGTTGCCGAGATCCCACATCTCTTTGCCAGTGCTTTTGCTCCGATGTGGAGCGATTCGTGCAGTTGGCGGGCTTCCTGCAACGTCCACACGCCTTTTGCTGCGGCGTCCGCTTTGTCGTTGCCAATCTGGAAGTAGCCTTTGACTGGATTATGACTGTTGACGTGGATGACAGACACGGTGCCCTGTCGCGAGGAGAGCGCTTCCTCCAGCATCAGGGCTGCTGCGGATGTTGACACACCTGGTCCTGCCATGGCTAGGCAGAGCTTTGCCACGAATATAGAGTCCGTTACGATGTTGAGGTGCTCGTCTTGGAAGAGTCCGCACGCCAGGACCACTGCTGTCGCCTCCAGCTGTTGCACTGACAGTGTGGGGTCACTCGCTTTGACGCAATGCCATTGTTCTCCTGTCTGCCACACTGCTGCTGCAGTGGAAGTCGTGGAGGAAGCGTCTGTGAAGACCGTTGGTCCTGGTTGTGGTCGGTCCATGACCTTTGGCGGCATGTCCATGTCGACAACGGTCAGCAGCTGGGTCCAGGGTGGTTTGGCAGAGTAGGAGATTTCTCCTCCGAAGCCAGCAAGAGCGAGGGCCAGGTGCTCCGATATTGTGGTTGACTCTGTGGTTGGCTGCTTGCGGAAGGGAAGGTGGATTTTTGTCGGCTCGGTTCCTAGGTGTTTCAGGGCGAGTTTCCTGCCTTTTATGATGAGGTTGGCGATGCATTCGATTCCTGGGGAGAACGCACGAGCAGGTCCTCCGAGGATCACCCACAGGATCGGTCGGGACTTTTCGGAAGGTCCTTGTGCCAATGCTCCCACTCCTCCCTTCGGCGTGAAGTGGACGTACAAGTCCAGCGGCGCAGCTGGATTCCACCTGGCCAGAGTACCTGTGGACATCTGGTGTTCGATGAAGTCGAGGGAGCTCGCCGCTTCTGGTGTCAGTTCCTTGGGTTCCCAGGAGTGCTTTCCTTTCAGGAGGTCATATAGAGGGTCCATGACCTCGGGAGGAACTAGGATGATGTTGCGAAGCCACTGCAGCGATCCCACCAGGCGTTGCGCATCGTGGAGCGTCCTGATGTCCCGGCAGACCTTTACCTTGGGGGGTGTCACGTAGGAACCTGTGATCCCCACTCCCAGGAAGGTCACGCAGGGTCCCTTCTTGATCTTTGCGCTCGCGATCTCGAAGCCGTTGGCCTGGAGGGTCTCTGCGATCACGGACACCAGATGATCCACCTGGCTTGTTGATGGTGCAGCGACCAGGATGTCATCCATGTATTGGATGATGGTGGCAGCAGGATAGGAGCGTCGGACTGGCATCAGTGCTTTGTCCACGGTGATTTGGCATATGCTGGGGCTGTCCACAAGTCCCTGTGGGAGTACCATCCACTGGAAACGGAGGTTGGGTTGCTCGCTGTTTGGGAACACCACCAAAATGCAAATCGTTCTCTGTCCTCAGGGTGCAAGGGTATGGAAAAGAAACAGTCCTTGATGTCCAGCACTGCGCATGGTTGCCCTTCAGGGATGGCTGAGTTCATGGGCAGCAGTGTCTGAACTGGGCCCATGGGCCGAATTGTCTTGTTCACTTCCCTTAGGTCGTGAATGAGACGGTAACCTTCTCCGGACCTTTTGGGGATCACAAACACAGGGGTGTTCCACAAACTGGTGGAGGGTTCAATGTGGCCCTTTTGCAATTCGCGGTCAACCAGCTCCAGTAGAGCTGTCATTCGAGGCTCAGGGATGGGCCACTGCAGAATCCACACAGGTTCTGATGATTTCCAGGTCAATTTGATCGGCAGTGTGGGGTGAACCGCAGTGGCCCTCATGATAAATTTGTAATCCTGACTCCTAGCATGGCGAGGACATCCCTCCCTGTCAGGGGTGGGGAGTTTTGCAAGATATAGGGATAGATTGCTACTGTCTGTTCTGGTCCCTCTTTTGTGTGGAGCCTTATAGCCACCAGCTGGGTGCTTCTCCACGCCTGGGACTGCCCCCCCACCCCGTTCACTGGGGGGACTTCTTTGAATGCCCGGGCCAGTGTGCTTGTGGAAGGATGGTGCAGTCTGAGCCCGTGTCCGCCCAGAACTGCAGCCCTATGACATGGGGATCCTGACTACCGTAGAGGCGGCATGTCCCCCACACCATCAGGGGTTCCTTCCCTATTTTCATGGCCAGAGCCACCCAGGGATCCCGTTCTGGGGCGTCCCCTGTTGCCCCTGTTGTCCCGGCACAGTTTGCGGCGGCGGCGGGTACGAGGGTGCTGTGGGCGGGGCCGTGCCGCCCTGCCATTGGGCTGCTGGCGGGGGCGTGGAACCGGCTGTCCCCTGTGGGAGTATGGGATATGTAGTCCCCGAGCCCCACTGCGGGTTGGCATAGGTGGGTCGTCTTACATTCACAGTGGGGGGAGGCTGAACATGACCCGCTTGCCTCCCCCCTCTGGAGTTTCCCCGGTGCCGGGACCTGCATTCCCTTGCCAGGTGCCCCCTTTTCCCACAGCTCCAACAAATTCCTCTCGGGCGTGTTTGGAGCGGGGGTGCTCCCGGGGGGGGCCGTGCCGGCTGGGGGCAGCCCGCCGCGACGTGCCCCGCCTGCCCACATTTAAAACACGCCATAGCACTGGTTAGGGTGTGCACGGCTGCTTGGATGGGGGTTAGCTGTTCTTCCCTTATCACGTGTTTGATCATATCAGCCACGCTTGCCCCTGCGGGCAAGGAGCGCAGAATGTCTTTGGTGACGGAGTTACACTGCTGACGTAAACAATCTGAGACGACTGCCCCCTTTGCCGCTGTCGGCAAGGTTGAAGAGTCGACTGCTATTTGCAGACGGTCAACAAATTGTGTGAAACCCTCACTCTCCCCTTGTTTAATGGTGGTCCATGGCGCTGGTTTAGCCATTACTTGGGAAGCTGAGCGAATCGCCTCTCTAGCAGCCCGGGTTGTCGCTCGGACCTCCTCAGCCCGCAACTGTGTCACCTGTTGCTGAGGGGTTATCACTTCGTCATTCTTTCCTAGCAATCTCAATAGGCTCGACCCGTGCAACTGTTGCCCCTCCCCCGACGCGAGCGCGAGAGCTGTTGAGCAGTTATCACGCCATTCTTGCTTAAACACGATGAGTCCCGCCCCGTCAAAAAGCATGCGACTTATTTGCGTAATATCAAAAGGCAGTAAATCATCATTGCCAAAAAGACCATCTATGAGGGTAGAAACCACGGCCGAATTGATCCCTTTCTCCGAGATAGCCTTAGCAATCGTTTGCACCTCTTTGGGATTGATAGGCGTGTAACTCCTCTGTTGGTTTCCCTGAGCTCCAGTGACCCTCACGGGGAAGGCATGGATCGCCGCCGCTGTGGGGAACTCAGCGCATGCGATCTTTATCTTTCCCCAATCTGTAAGCTTATGCTGTGTCTGCTTCCCGACTCTGTCTAGAGATTTGTTCGGTTTTGTTCGAAACCGCGGTATTTCTACGGTCTCAGTTTCCGAGAGCCAGTCCGGCTCAGCTGTCTCCCCGGAGCTCTCAGGGGAGCTGTCGCTTGTTTCCGAACCGGAACTCGAATGCCACCACACTTCCGGCCCTCCGCCCCGTTTTGTTCGGCTTCGACCCCGCCCCTCCCCTCGGGGGCGGTGCCGCTCCCGCCCCCTGGGCTTGTCCTGCCACCCGCAGGGCGGGATTTCTCCCTTGTAAGGCGGCGGCATGGGGCGCGGCTCCCAGTCCGGTGCACGCCCCCCGCCACCTCCCCGTGCATGCGCAATGGCGGCTGTTCGCGTTTCCGGGTTCTCCCCGCCCGCCCTCGCAGGACGCCCCTCGGCTCCTTCCCGATCGCCATTTTGACCGGAATATGGCGGGGTCGGCACAGCTCTGGCGTGCTGGCGCCTCACCGCCCTCTGGGCGTCTCGGGCGGCCATCCGGGCTGCAACTGGGACTAGCTCGCCCCAAATGGATCGCACTGGTGTTCAGCGTCTTGCCCCTGATCGGTAGTGGGGGCGGAGGGGGGGGTGGGACCCATGGGCTCCTCCAGCGTTTTTTGGTCTCTGCAGTCTCCGCCCGGTCTCCGTGGGGGTGTAGGGGCATGCGGGACCTCCACTGGGTGGGTCAGGGGGTCCCCCGGAGGCTCCATGGGGTATCGGGATTTTGGGTCTGGGGACCGGGGTTTTGGGTCCGGGAATGGATGGGGGACTGCGGCCGATTCCTGCATTCACCCGTTTCCGCCCGGGCATTTTCAGTGGTGCACTGTGCACCCGGTTCCCCTCTCCCCCGTGCTGGGACAGCAAATAAACGATTTCTTGCTGTTTCCCAAGTTTCCCTTTCTTCCATTGCTTTACGCAGAGAGTGTTCCACTCTCCCCCATGACTTTAGGCTTTTGGCGTTCCCTGTGGACTTAGTGTCCTCTGCTAAAGCCATGGTGCACCTATCCCAGATATCTGGGTTTAATATATCTACTGGACGAGTAATACCTCTCAACTCTAGGAGTCTCGCAATAGCGAGATTAAAATACCTGAGTTCGCATTTTATCCCATAAAATTCCTTCAAAAAACTCACAACCTTAGCGATGGTCTCCATTGTCCAACGCTGGTGTCCAGGGCGTCCCCCGAGTGCTCCCGGTCAGTACCTGCTGCCGGGCGGCTGAAATTCCCAATCAGGCGAATCCCGAACCCCTGGGGTTCTCCCGGGTTTCACCACCACTTGTAGCCTTTCAGCAGGCTTGGCGGTCTGATTTCGGGTCTCAGCACGACAACTCACAGTCAGAGTTGTTCGGGCCAGTGAACTCACGCAGACACCAACGTGGTGGACGGTCAAAGGCCTTTATTAGCTCACTTCATGGATTTTTATACTCTAGGGGTCTTCTCTATGTCAGGGGGGAGGACTTATAGGTGGGGAAACTACTGGGGTCAGTGGAAAAGTACTAGGACTGGTAGGAAGGTTGCTAGGACCGGGTGGGCTACATTCCTAGGTGATTCTTATCAGAAGGCTGGGCAAAGGTCGGGGGGAAGGGGACACTTTCCCTGTCCCGTGACAGTCACGTGATCTTCCGAACGCGATTGTCCCTGTTCTCCCACACTGACCTCAGTACCTGGCAAAATAATGGAACAGTTTATATTAAGTGCCATCACACAGAATTTACAGGATGGCCAGGGTATCAGAACCAGTCAGCATGGGTTTAGGAAGGGTAGGTCACGTTTAACCAACCTGGTCACCTTTTATGACCAGGTAACATGCCTAGTGGATGCAGGGAAGGCTGTAGATGCTGTTTATTTGGATTTCAGCAAGGCCTTTGACACTGTCTCCCACAGCATATTCCTAGATAAGCTGGCAGCCTGTGGCTTGGCCAGGAGCACTCTTTGCTGGGTTAGGAACTGGCTGCATGGCCGGGCCCAGAGAGTGATGGTGAATGGTGCTGCATCCAGCTGGCGACCAGTCACCAGTGGTGTCCCTCAGGGGTTTGTGCTGGGGCCAGTTCTATTTAATATTTTTATTGATGACATGGATGAGGGTTTAGAGTCTTCTAAGCTGGGAGCATGTGTCGATCTGTTAGAGGGATGGAGGGCTTTGCAGAGGGACTTGGAACAATTGGATGGATGGGCAGAATCTAATGGGATGAAGTTCCTGGAAGTCCAAGTGCCTTGTTCCCCTCCTGCACTTTTCAGGCTGGGATAATAACCCCTGCAACGTTATAGGCTGGGGACGGTGTGGCTGGACAGTGCTCAGGTGGAAAGGGACCTGGGGTGCTGGTTGACAGTCGGCTGAACATGAGCCAGCAGTGTGCCCAGGTGGCCAAAAGGCCAATGGCATCCTGGCCAGTATCAGGAATAGTGTGGCCAGCAGGAGCAGGGAGGTCATTCTTCCCCTGTACTCTGCACTGGTGAGGCCACACCTGGAGTACTGTGTCCAGTTCTGGGCCCCTCAGTTTAGGAGGGACGTTGAGATGCTTGAGGCGTGTCCAAAGGAGAGCAACACAGGCTGGTGAGGGGCTTGGAACACAAGCCTGTATGAAGAACGACTGAGGGAGCTGGGGTTGTTCAGCCTGGAGAAAAGGAGACTCAGAGGTGACCTTATCACTCTTCTTCAACTTCCTGAAGGGCAGCTGTGGTGAGCTGGGGGTCGGTCTCTTTCTCCAGGCAACAACAGACAGAACAAGAGGACACAGTCTAGAGCTGCGCCAAGGGAGATACAGGCTAGAATTAAGGAGGAAGTCTTCCACAGAAAGGGAGGTCAAATACTGGAATCATCTACCCAGGGAGGTGGTGGAGTCACCATCCCTCGATGTGTTCAAAAAAAGACCGGATATGGCATTGGTGCCATGATCTAGTTGAGGTGTTAGAACATAGGTTGGACTCGATGATCTTGAAGGTCTCTTCCAACTTAGAAATTCTGTGATTCTGTGATTTGGGGGGTTTTATCAATTTGGGGAGTTTGGATTTTTGGGGATTTTATTGGGGTTTAGGTGGGTTTTCATTTTTTGGGGGCTTTCTTGAAATTTTTGGGAATTTTTTTTAACATTGGTGGGTTCCACTGTGGTTTTGTGGGATTCTCTGGTATTTGTAGCATTTTGTTGTGATTTTTTAGGGCTTTGGGCCATATTTTGTGAAATTTTGGGGGCCTTGTGTGGTGTGGGGGGCTTTGGGGTTGTCCCCAGGGTGTGGGGAAGGGCTGAGAGGCACCAAAATCTCCTTAAAACCCCTGAAAGTCCCAATAAAATCCATATTATTCCAATTAAATCTCAAAAATTTTAGAACACCCTAGAATCCCAATTAAAAGCCCACAAAATCTTTTGAAACCCCAAGAGCCCCCCATAATCCCAATTAAAGCCCCAAATCCTCCAAAAATGTCCCCAAAACCACAAGAAACCCCAAAAAATCCCCCCAAGACCCAAAGAAATCCTGGCAACACCCAAAAAACCCCAGAAACCCCCAAATCCCACAAAAATCCCCCAAAACCCCAAAAAAATTTCCTCAAAAAACTCAGACCTCCAAAGAATTCCACTAAATGCCTCAACAAATCCAATAAAACCACCCAAAAATCCCCAGAAATCCAATAAAAAAAGCCAAAACTTTAAGAGAATTCAAAAAACATCCCTCACAAAATCCCAGCCCCCCCAATCCCCCAAAATTAAAAAAAAAAAAAAAACCCCAAATGCAACACCCCAAAAAAACCCACCCAAAGCACCAATAAAAACCAAATCCACAAAACCCCCAAAATTCCCAAACTGCCCCCAAACCCAATCACTCTCTCCAAAACCCCAATCACTGCCCCTGAACTCCCCACAAACTCCCAGATAGCCCCAAAGGCCCCAAATGCCCAGCCCTGCCCAGCCCTCCCTCCCCCCAGTCCCCTCCCAGGCCCGCCCAGGGACCCCAAAACTCCCCCAAGGGGTCCCAGAAACTCCCGGAGCGAGCCCCGGAGCCCATCCCACCGGCCAGGCCTCAGCCTCGGCCCTCTATTGGGGGCATTTGGGGCCAGCCCTGGGGCCCAGGTTTGGGGTGGGCTCAGATCCCTGGCAGGCATTCCCAGCCTTGCAGGGGGGATTTTAGGCCTCTTTGGCTGATTTGAGGCCGGATCTGGTGGGATGGAGGGGGGATTTTAGATCCCTTTGGATGATTTCAGGCCCACATGGGTGAATTTAATCCTGTGTGAGTGATTTTATGTCCCTTTTTTGTGATTTTGGGCCCATTTGAGTAGGATTTTGCTTCTTTGGGTAATTTTAGGTCAAACCAAGTCATTTAGGATGATTTGAGGTCCTCTTGTGTTGGTTTCAGGCACATTTGGGTGATTTTAGGTCAATTTAGGTGATTTTTGGCAAATCCAGATGGATTTTAGGCTCATTCAGGAGATTTTAGGCCAAAGCAGGTACTTTCAGGGTGGATTTGAAGCCCATTTTGGAGATTTAAGGCTGATTTTAGGCCATTTTGAGGGAGGTGTCAACCAGTTTGGGCAATTTTAGGCCCCTTTTGGTTGGATTTTAGACCCCTTTGGATAATTTTAATCCCATTTGGCTGATTTTAGGCCAAACCTGGCTGGATTTCAGCTGCATTTGAGATGCCTTTGGGTGATTTTAAACCAAACCGGGGGTTTTTTGGGACCACATTGGTCCCCAGTTTTTTATCCTTGCCCCCACTTGTCCCCCCCTTTCCCCTCACGGTTCCCGCCTTTCCCCGCCCCCTTCCCCACGGTTCCCCCCCACGGTTCAGGCCTTCGGGAATGGGGAGGAGGAGGAGGGAGGGTGCAATTGCTCCCAGCAGGGTCCCAGTTGCTCCCAGTTCCTGCCGCTTTCATCCTGTGTGTTCCCAGTTCTCCCAGTCCCTAGCATAGTCCAAGTCACTCCCAGTATGATCCCAGTCTCTCCCAGCACATTCCCCAGTCACTCCCCTTGCCCCCAGTGTGTTCCCAGTTCCCCAGCACATTCCCAGTCCCCAGTTTGGTCCCAGTCACCACCTGTATGGTGTCAGACACTCCCAGTCTATCCCAGTTGCCCTGAACATTCTCATAGTCATTGCCAGGCACTCCCAGTTACCTCAGTGTGGTTCACTTGCTCCCAGTTTTATCCCAGTTGCTCCCAGTTCCTCTAATTATATCCTGAATTGGTCCCAGCATGGGCCTGGTAGCTCCCAGTAACCCCAGTCAGGGTCCAATCACACCCACTCTGATCCCAGTATGATTGTAGCCACTCCCAGTATGATCCCAGTCACTCCCAGTCTGATGCCAGTGCCCCCAGTGTGATCCCAGTTGCTCCCTGTCAATGCCAGCATGACCCCAGTAGCCTCCAGTGTGATCCCAGTGACTCCCTGTCTCTCCCAGTTTATCCCAGTCACTCCCAGCATGCTCCCAGTCACTCCCACTTTTTCCCAGTTGCTTTCAGCAAATTCTAGTTGCTCACAGCCATTCCCTGTCAATCCCAGTATGATTCCAGTCACTTCTCAATGAGATCCCAGTGTAACCCAGTATGGACTCAGCTGCTCTCACTGTGATCCCAGTTGCTCCCAGCATAATTCCAGATGTTCCCACTTCCTCCCATTATGATTCTAGTTGTCCCTAGAATAGTCCCAGTCCCTCTCAGCAGGGTCCCAGTTGTGCCCAGTTGCCTCCAGGGTAGATTCAGTTTCCCCAGGCATTGTCCCAGTTGCTCCCAGCATGGGCCCAGCTGTTCCCAGTGTGCTTCCATCACTCCCCTATGGTTACAGACACTCCCAGTAGGGTCCCAGTTCGACCCAGTTGCCCCTGCCCTAGTCCCAGTCACTCCCCATATGATCCCAGTCCCTCCCAGCATGATCCCAGTCAGTTGCCCCAGCATGGTCCCAGTTGTTCCCAGCATGGTCCCAGTTGTTCCCCAGTGTGGTCCCAGTCAGTATGGTTACAGACAATCCCAGTATATCCCAGTTGCCCCCAGCATGTCTGTAGTCATTTCCAGGCACTGCCAGTCAGGCCCCAGTATGGTTTAGTTCCCAGTATGATCCCCAGTCATGCCCAGTATATCCCAGTTGCCTCCAGCATGCATCCAGTCCTTCCCAGTTCCTCCAGTTTGCTTGCAGCATCATCCCAGTTTCTCAGCAGCTGCCCCAGTAGCCCAAAGTGTGATCCCAGTCACTCCCTTTCAACCCCAATATGATCCCAGTAAGCTCCAGTTTGATCCCAGTCACATGCCAGCCCTCCCAGTGTGGTCCCAGTATAATTCCAGTCTCCCCAGTATGGTCCTAGCTGCCTCCAGCATGGTTCCAGTTGCTTCCTAGATCAACCCAGTCAGTCCCAGTATGATGCCATTTGCTCCCAGCGTGCTCCCAGTTGCTCCCAGTCAGGCCCAGTATGGGGGATGATGTGCAGGGTGTGTTCCCAGTCACTCTCAGATACTCCCAGTATTAGTCCAGTCCCTCCCAGTATGATCCAAAGATGAGCCCAGTGTGCTCCCAGTCCCTGCCAGTATGAACCAGTTGTGCTCCACATGGTTCCAGTTGCTCTCTTTCACCCTCACTTTTGTTCCAGTCACTCCCAGTATCTCCCAGTGTAGCCCAGTTCCCCCAGCATGGTCGCAGTCACACCCAGTTCCTTCCAGTAGGATCCCATTGGCTCCCAAGCAGTCCCAGTCAGCCTCAGTTTAGTGGCACTCACTGCCAGTATGATCCCAGTCAGCTCCAGAATGATCTCAGTAGATCCCAGTCCCCAGTTGGTTCCCCCAGTTGGTTCCCAGACATCCAGCGTTTTAGTCACCCCAGTCCCAGTCTCCCAGTCACTTCCTCCCAGTTGCTCCTGGCATGATCCCAGTTGTTCCCAGCTGTTGCCAGTAGTCACCCTCAGCAGAATCCCAGTCACTCCCAGTATATCCCATTTGCCCCTAACATGGTCCCCAGGTCCCCATGCAGGCTCCACCAGTATTCCCAGTATGATCCAGTCCCAGTATGATCCCAGTCATGATCCCAGTAGTCAAGCCCAGTCTGATGCCAGTCCCAGTATGATCCCAGTATGATGGCAGTCCCAGTCAGTCCCAGTCACAGAGACCTCCCAGTACGATCCCAGTCCAGCCCAGTCCCTGGCCCAGTGCTGCCACTGCTGGGATCCCCCAGCCCTGTGTGTCCCAGTCCCCCCAGCATGGCCCATGTGCCCAGAGGGAGCCCCAAGGGCCAGGCAGTGGCCCAGGCAGGGTCCCCAGCAAGGCCCAGTTGGGATGTGCAGCCCCCAGTTTGACCCCAGTTTGCCTCTCCTTTGGCCCCAGCCGGGTTCCCCTTCCCAGTTCAGCAGCTGGGAGCAGCCGAGAGCCCCACCCCAGCCCATCCCGACCTGTCCCAGCTCCATCCCCCCGGGCTGCGGGGGGGGCCCAGTAGGGTCCCAGCTGCAGGGAACGGGGCACCCCTGTGTGGGGCCCAGGGCTGGGGGGAGGAGGAGGAGGGAGGGAAGGGCAGGGATGGAGGGGGGGAGGAGGAGGGGAGGGGGAGGAGGAGGAGGGACAAGAGGAGGAGGAGGAAGAGGAGGGGGGGACAAAGGAGCATCAAGAAAACCACGCAGTTCTTTCCTGAGCCCCCCTGAATTCTCAGCCCCACCTGTGGGATCATCGACCCCCATCAGTCAGGTAACTCCGGGGAGGGCCCAGTTCGCCCAGATATCCCGGAGGATCCCCCAGGTTGGGTTTTTTGGGGGATGTTTGGAGAATGAAGAAGTCCAAGGCTGAGCGGAAAATCCCTTGGGGGACATCGGGGGGCGGTGGCGGCTGGCGGCAGAGGCAGCCTGGAGGAGCAGAGCCCTGTGTCCCCCAGGAGCCCAAAGTGGGGAGCCCAGAGAGGGGGGAGCGCCGCCATTGGCGGGAGCCTCAAGAGCCTGGAGAGGGGCAGGGGGGACTCCTTGGAGCCGCTGCAGCCCCGAGCAGAGAATGAGGGGAGAAGGGAGCCCGGGAGCCCAAACAGCCCCGGCATCCCGAAATGGGGAGAGCCAAGAGGGGGGAGCTTTTGGGATTGCTGGGACTGCCAGCAGCCTGGGCAGGGCGGGCACCGAGGAGAAGGGGGACCCCCAATCCAAGCGTGACCCCAGCAGCTGGGACAGGGGGGAACCCCCGAACACCAAAGGGGAGGGACCAGGGACAGGGAACTCCTGGGAGGCTTTTTCAGGGCTGAATCTTGGTGTTTGGGAGGGTTTTCTGGAGCCAGATGGCCAGTGACTTGTAGAGATGGACTTGGGCAGAGGGACCTTCAAACTCACTGTGCTTGTCCCTTGTTTTCCCAAAACCAGGATTTCCCATTCCCAATCCCAGGGAGGCTGCGAGGAAGAGGAAGATGCCCCGGGACACTGAGGCAGGTGAGGAGGAAGTCAGTGCCCCTTTCCCCTCTGTGCTGCTCCATCTCCCAGCCCAGCACAGCCCTGGCTGCAGCACAGCCCTGGGGGATCTCCTTGCCCTTGCCTGTGGCACGGAGGCAAATCCCATCCTGTCCTTGTCCTTCCTCCCCCAGAGCAGGAGCTGAGCATGGAGAGCAGGGAGGACAAATGCCCACGGCAGAACCTGGTGGAAGAGGCCGTTTTGAGCGGCTCCAGGGCACAGGAAGCCAATGGGGAGGAAAAGCCCCGGAGATGCCGCACGAGGAGGGGCTGCAAACGCAGCTGGCGGGGATCTGAGGGGGAAAGAGCCAGCCTGGGCCGGAAGGCGGCCGGAGATGGAGCCAGAGCTCGGAGCTGGTGCTCCATGAGCAGCTCCATGATGGGGAGAAGCCCCACACGTGCGTGGAGTGTGGGAAGAGCTTCAGGTGGAGCTCCCACCTGATCAGGCACCAGAGGACCCACACTGGGGAACGGCCCTACGAGTGTGATCAATGCAGGAAGAGGTTTCATGCCAGCTCCCATCTCCTCCAGCACCAGCGCACGCACACAGAGGAGAGGCCCTTCCGCTGCCCCGACTGCGGGCAGGGCTTCAGGCCAACCCCATCTTGTCATGCACCAGCGATCCACACTGGGGAGAGGCTTCACAGGTGTGAGGAATGTGGGATCTTGCCAGAGCACCAGACAGCACCCCCACACTGGGGAGAGGCCCCACAGGTGTGAGGAATGTGGGAAGAGCTTCAGCCGGAGCTCCCACCTGATCAGGCACCAAAGGACCCACACTGGGGAACGGCCCTACGAGTGTGGGGAATGTGGGAAGAGCTTCAGGCAGCATTCCTGCCTGATCGTCCACCAAAAGATCCACACAGGGGAGAGGCCCTACGAGTGTTCCAAGTGTGGGAAGGGGTTTCAGGTCAAGTCAAATCTCCTCCTGCATTATCGAAGTCACACAGAGGAGAGGCCCTTCCAATGCCCTGACTGTGGGAAGGGATTCAAGCACAACTCCACCCTCATCACCCACCGGCGCATCCACACTGGGGAGAGGCCCTACGAGTGTCCCCAGTGTGGGAAGAGCTTCTACAGCAGCTCTGCCTTGGCCCAACACCAATGGAGGCACCACTAAGGGAAGCCCTGCGAGTGCCCTGAGTGCAGGAAGAGCTTCGTGCACTGCTCCAGCTCCATCCCCCGCTGGAGGAGGCACTTTGGGCACAGCCCTGGTCACTCACCTTCCCTGTTATCCATGTTGGGAACACCCATGGCTGCTTCTCCTTTTGGTTTGACCTTAATTTTTTGCTCTTCTCCATGTTTTTCCACTGTAGAAGCCAAGAGGGATCGATCTGTCACTTCAAAACCACTCAAATCCCACTGAAAATAACTGAATTTTAACCCAGAAAGGCTCAATCCTACCTCAAATTGCTTGTTCCCACCTCAAAAAAACTCAATCCCACGCCAAACTCACTCCATTCCACAGCCAGCAGGGTGAGTTGGGGTTGGGAGGCGATTGGTAGAAGTGGGATCCCAATTTGGAGCAATGGGATGGGGACTGTGTGGGGCTGGCTGGGTGGGATGTATTTGATAGCAAATAAAACTCTCAGAGTTACTGATTTCTGTCCCGTTCATTTTCAGTCAGTTCTGTTTGCAGAGTGCTGCCTTCTCAGCTGAATAAATTCCTATAAAAATCGCATTTTTTAAATCATCTAGCCTCTAACAATTCAAAAACCAATATCCAAATAAAACCTTGCACGCCCAATAAATCTTTTTAAAATAATTTTGATTGTTTTAGAGTACTTAAGGATGTTATTAAAGTTTAATTGTTTGGTTAAAATGTCTGAGAAATTATAGTGGTGTTTGGTTTTGTGTTTAGTATATTTGTAATATGAATTGTTTAACTAAGATGTGTTAGATTGTATGTTAGTTTTTAGATATTTTTTATCTAAAGTGTATTAGTTATTGAGTTAAAACTTTCAAAAGGTATTTCTTGATATATAATTTGTTTCTTTAGATGCATTGGTAATATATTAATAGTTGTTGGTTTGGGTTGAATCATTGTTGGAGTACTGTAAAGAAGTCTTGAGATTTTTATATTTCATTTTTATTATAATTTATTTAATTTCAATTTTAATTTTCTTGTTTATAATTTTATTGCAATTTGTTGAGAGGATAGGAAGGAAGTTCAAGGGCAGGAACATTTTTTCCTGGCTGGGAACTGGAATTCCAGACCCTGGGAGTGTGTGCAGGACCACACAGACTGGGATCAAATATGGACTGGGATCAAATATGGACTGGGATTCTATGGGTTGGGGCTGCACAGACTGGGACCATATGGATCAGGACCACACAGACTGGGATCAACTGGACTCAGATCAAATATGGGCTGGGATCACCTGGACTGGGATCACATGGATGGGGATCCTGTGGATCAGAACCCTCCAGACTGGGATAGCCTGGAGTAGGATCAAATATGGACTGGGACTGTTTTTTTTGTTTAACTTTGTTCTATAGTTTGTATTTCTGTTGTTAATTGAGCTCAGTGAAATAGCTGCTTGTGTTAAACTGCCTGCTTGGATGGGATAACATCCAATGCACACAGGATGAGGACACCTGTACAGATCTGCCAGCTGTCAGCACTCCCCGTCTGAAGGCAGAGTGGACCAAGGCCCAAAAACTGGAGGTGATAAAGAGAAGGAGCCAAAACCACAGCCAAGGAACACACATGCTCTGAAAAGGCAGACCCAGGGAGGGGCCATGTAAAATCGTTCCTGGAATATGTAAAGTAGGTTATGGATATGCATGAGGGGCTATGAATATGCAACAGGCTGATGTAAGGGAAAGGTATTTCAGGGGGATCCCTGAAGGTAACAGGGTGCTCCTGGCTGAGTGCCAAGATGCACCCGGCCATAATAACCTTTGCTCCATGGTCCTGGTCTCCCACTGTCCTTTATTAAGAGTGAACACGTTTTTCACATTTAGGAACGGTTTAAATTTTTTCATTTTTCATGGGAGGGAGTTTTGAGGAGCTACAAGTGGCTAATCTGCCTGCAACAAGGACCATCCCACGGGCTCTTGTCACCTTTCCTGACACGTCTGCTGCAGCTCATGGAGGGCAAAGCCCTGGAGGCTCCTTATGGGCGGTTATGGACGACTGCAGGCAGCGCCTCGATGCCCTGGATCAGCGGTGCCCCCTCCCGGGAACCCCCACGTTTTCCAGTTTCTGTGAAGCTGCCTGTGAAAAACACGTTCACTCTGCTGTGAAAATGTACAAAGTTTAATAAAGGACAATGGGAGACCAGGACCATGGAGCAAAGGTTATTATGGCCGGGTGCATCTTGGCACTCAGCCAGGAGCACCCTGTTACCTTCAGGAATATCCCTGAAATACCTTTCCCCTTACATCAGCCTGTTGCATATTCATAGACCCTCATGCATAGCAAACTTCTCCCCCAAACTAGTTTACATGTTCCAAGAGCTGTTTAGCATGGCTCTTCCTTGGGTCTGCCTTTTTAGAGCATGCAGATTCCTTGGTTGTGGTTTTAGTCCATTCTTATCACCTCCAGTTTTTGGGCCTTGGTCCACTCTGACTCTGAAAAATTTAGGTTTTGGGATTTTTAGTATGTTGTGGATGGAAGCAAAATGGAGGGCACAGGGTATCGTCCTGGGTTTCTTCTTCATGGGTTTGGGTGGCTTTTTGTAATTGGGCAGAAATTCCGCATTGCAGGCTCTTTGGGATCAGTTATCGGGTTAAAAGGGAAAATAATCCCAGTGTCAGTTCTTAATTGGATAGTTTAGTCTTAAAAGACCTCATAACAAGAGATTGTTGGTCATTTTGTGCCTTCTAATGAAAAGCTGCTGGACTCAAAGTAATGAGACTGTTTTACTGATAAGAAATAATAAACACTTGAGTCTGAACATGAATTACTGTCTCAAGTGCCTTCAGTCCAGAGCCAGTGCAACCGACAACTGGTACCGCACAGCTTGAGGTAGTGCCAAAGCAGAACTTGTTCACGCTCTTTTCTCCTGGTGATTTTATAATCCCGTGCAGACTCTGATAGCAAACCCGTGCTGTAGAGAAAAGATCAACCTTGGCATCCTGGGGCACTTTCTGGGTGGGTGTTTGAATCTGCTTTTCCAGGCCTTGGGCTGAGCAGGGTGAGGCCGAGGCCTGGGGCCCTGCAGCTGGCGCCGGGAGCCCCCGGGGCAGCGGCGAGGGGCGGCCCTGAGGGGCGGCACAGGGGGCGTTTCCCCCGAGCGGGCGGGCGGGCGGCGGGGAAAGGCGCCCTGGGCACAAGGGCAGGCACAAGGGCCCCGGCTCTCTGCAGGGCGGGCGGCCCAGCGCCAATCGCTGCTCCCGGAGCCGCTGCCAGGGCCGTGTCTCCTCCCCGCCGCTGACCCTGCGCCTGCAGCGCTGCCTCCGGCTCTGCCGGGCTCCCCGGCACGGACGGCAAGGACGGGGACACGCTGCAGCAGGGCCCAGCAGGGACACCCAGATGGTGCCAGGGCTGCAGCTCCTCTCCTGCAAGGAAAGGCTGACACAGCTCGGCTTCTTCAGCCTGGGAAAGAGACCCAGCCTTGACCCAGCTGTGGCCTTCCAGGACCTGAGGGCAACCTACAAGAAAGCTGGACAGGGACTTTGTACGAGGGCAGGCAGGGACAGGACAAGGGAGAATGGATCCAAATGGAAAGAGAGTAGGTTTAGGAAAGGGATTCAGAAAAAAGACCCTCCTGGAACAGTTTGCCCGGAGAAGGTGTGGATGTTGAGAAGAGGAAATCAGGAGAAGACTAAGAGGGAGAGAGAGATCCACAGTCAGCCTTGGATCCAGCTCCATCTCAGCTGCTCTGAGCTCTGGGGCCGTGGGACGTGTCATCATTTTCATATCCAAAAACTCATTCAGTAACAGGCTCCCCTTCCCTTCATCATCCCCAAACTTCACCTGTCTTGTTTCACACCCACCTCCCCAGTCCCAACCCCAACCCATCCCACCCCTGCTGGACATCAAGACCCCCTTCCCAAGCCGTATTTCCCCCCTTTCACACTGCCCAAACCCCATCCCACCCATCCCACCCCACCCAATGCCCATCTCACCCCTCCTGATTTGCAGCACACTTCACCCAATCCGCTTCCAGTCCCATTCCACCCTGAGGGACTGTGGAATCGAGGAATTTTGGGCAGGGATTGAGTAGTTTTCAGTGGCATTGAGCGGTTTTGAGATGACAGATTGAACCCTCTCATCTCTTTGAGTGCCAAGAAAGGGAGACAACCACATCAAATACCCCCAAACCCCCCAAGTATCTCCCTGAATCCCAGATTCCCCTGAAACACTTGTAAAAAGTGAGGCTTTAGATGCCTTCAATGAATTTGTTTATTTTTCCCCAATTTTGACTGTTGTAAGGGATGAAGATCAATCAAAAGAAAATTAGGGCCAAAACAAAAGGATAACTAGCCAAGTGTCTTCCCAACTCAGGTCACTGGGAATGTGGCTCTGAAGGGCTCTGACCAACGTGGGCCCTCCAATGGGGGATGGAGTTGGAGCAGTGCACGAAGCTCTTCCTGCAGCTGGGGCACTTGCAGGGCTTCCCTTAGCAGTGACTCTGTTGGTGTTTACTGAAGTTAGAGCTGTCTGAGAAACTTTTCCCACACTGGGGACCCTCACAGGGCCTCTCCCTGGTGTGCATGCGCTGGTGCCTGACAAGGGTGGAGTTGTGCTTGATGCCCTTCCTGCAGTTGGGGCAGCAGGAGCGTCTCTCCTCCCTGTGAATCTGCTGGTGCAGGAGGAGACTGGAGCTGCTCTGAAACCTCTTCAGACACTCGGGACACTCGTAGGGCCTCTCCCCAGTGTGGATGCATTGGTGGATGATGAGGTCTGAGCTGCAGCTGAAGCCCTTCCCACACTCCCCACACTCGTAGGGCCATTCCAAAGTGGGGATCATCTGGTGGCTATCAGGGTGTTGCTCTGCCTGAAGCTCTTCCCACACTCCAAGCACTCATAGCGCCTCTCCCCATCTTGAAGCTGCTCCACAGATCACCAGCTCTGAGCTCTGGCTGAAGCTCTGTCACCTTTCCTGGCACAGGGTGGCTCTTTCCTCCTCAGGGCACCCTGGGCTGGGTTTGCAGCCCCTCCTCCTGCGGGATCTCCAGGGATTTTCCTCCCTGTTCGATTCCTGTGCTGTGGAGTTGCTTAAAACAGCCTCTTCCATGAGGTTCTGCTGCCATGGGGATTTGTCCTCCCTGGTCTCCATCCTCAGCTCCTTGTCTGGGCAAGGAAGGACAACGAGAGGATGGGATTTGCCTCCATGCCAGAGGGAAGGAGATCCTCCCAATGCATCCCTGGCAGGACAGCATCAGCAGACTGGGAAAGAGACCGAGGCTTGATCCAACTGTGGCCTTCCAGTACCTGAGGGCAACCTGCAAGACAGCTGGACAGGGACTTTGTATGGGGGCAGGCAAGGACAGGACAAGGGAGAATGGATCCAAATGGAGAGAGATTAGGTTTAGGTAAGGGATTCAGAAAAAGACTCTCCTGGAACAGGCTGCCCAGAGAAGGTGTGCATGTCCCGTCCCCCCTGACAGTGTTCAAGGCCAGGCTGCATGGAGCTCTAGACAAGCCAGTCTAGTGCAAGGGGTCCCCAGCCACAGCAGGGGGGTTGCAGCCATGGGATTTTTCAGATCCTTCCAAGCCAAACCATGCCATGACTCCATGATTCTGGGATACTTCCCCTCCTCATCCTCTGGCAGAAAAAGAAACTTGGCCCCAAGTTCCACACTGCAGACCATGTCTTTTGGCAGCCTGCAACTGTGTCAACAGAGGATGAAAAGAGATGACATTACTGACACGATTTCCCTTTTCTACTAGAAAATTAAATGCTCTGCTCATGTCCACTCTGGCAAAATTGTCAGAAGAGGCAATTCTTCCCCATGAAATGCTTCATCTCAGGCAAAGAAGAAAAAAAAGAAGCCAAAGCAACCCCTTCTTTTTATTGCTACATGGTTTTATTTGGTTACTTCTCTAATAGGAATGACTTTGGGGTGTGATTTGTTTGTTTCTCTCTTTCGTTCCTTAGGGCGCGTGGCGGCTCCTCCGTTGGGTTCGCGGGGGCAGCGGAGGAACGGCCATGAGCTCCGGCGGCTCCGCAGCAGCAGCAGCAGCAGCAGCAGCGCTTCTCTCGATCGGTTTTCCGCTCGGCTTTTCACTCGCTCCGCATCCCCTTCTCCCTCTCACTCTACTCCCGTCCCGTGCCGTCCGTGTTCCGCCTCTCCCAGCCCGGCTGATGCCGCGTCCCGCAAGGCGCCCCTCGGCGGGGCCGCCCCGTGCCCGCCCCTGCCCGGCCCGCCGTGGTTCCGCCTGGGCCGGGCTCTCTCCGTGCTGGCTGTGGCGCCGCTGGCAGAGCCGCTCGCTCTGGTGCTGGCGGAGCAGCGCGGTCTTTTGGCTGCGCCTGGCGCGGGCTCTGGCCCAGCCCCGGCCGAGGCCCGGCCCCGAGCAAAGCCCTGCCGCGGTTCCGCCCGCAGCCGCCCCGCTGCCGCCCGGCTCCCGCCCCGTGGCCGACAGCGTGGCCGGCAGCTTCCCCGCTCCGAGCTCCGCCGCTCGCCAGCTCGGCCGCCGGCCCCGAGCCGCCGCAGCCCGGGGCAGCTCGGCAAGCAGCAGCGGGCCCCCGGGCGGGCGGGTGCCCCCCGCAGGAGAGCGGGGAGGCGCGGTGCCGCCCGCACGGGCGGAGAAGCCTCCCCTGGAGCAGCAGCTCTACCGGGAGGGCCTGCTGCTGGGCAGCGGCGGCTGCGGCAGCGCTTACTCCGGGACCAGGCTCGCCGACGGCGCCCCGGTAAGAGACGGGGATGGCTCGGAGGGCGGCGGCGGGCGACGGGCGACGGGTGACGAGCTCAGCCCGCCGCCGGCCTTGGCTCGCAGGTGGCCATCAAGCGAGTGTCCCGGGAGCGCATCTCGGAGCGGGCGCGGCTGGTGAGTGAGCGGGGCCAGCGGGAGGAGCCGGGTGCTGGCGCTTCCAGGCACGGCAGGGCTCGGCCTGGCCACGCGCCGGAGGTTCCCGCTCGGCGGCGCTGGGGAATATTAATTTTTCCGCCGGACGCCGAGCTGCTTTTTGGCGGGATGGGATGGATGTTGTGGAAGGGGAGCTGGCTCCTGGCCTTGCTGACAGCTTCTGCCAGCCAGCCTGGCACGGGCTGAGGCGGGGGCAGCCAGCCTGACAAAAGCATCCATCCATGTGGATGGGGGGCAGCAGAGGGGGGGGACGGGTTCCAAAGCCGTGCCCCAGCTGGTCTGCTCTGCAGGCCCTTAAAGAAGGGGTGCGTTTATGGGTGGGAAGGGTGGGGTTTTTCCCCACCTGTGGACAGGTTTAATTCTCACATGGAGTGGTCAGACCCTCCTCAGGCCTGTGAAATGGTGACAGGCTTTGTGCTTTTTCTTGTTTCCAGGTCTTGTTTTGAATTGACTTTCATGCAATTGTTCTTTGTTTTTCCCAGGAGGATTACACCTGGTGCCCGGACCGGACGGGAAGCGCCTGCAGCTTCCGTGGAGCGCATCCAGTGCCAGCGCTACCCCAGGGGCCACGGTCTGCAGGGACAGCCCCTTCCAGAAGGACGAGGACCTGGTGCAGGATCGGCTCCTCTCCTGGCAGCAGCTCTCCAGAGGTGGGCACCCGGCTCCACAGCTCGGCTGGCAGAAGGGCTCCGGGCAGGCGGCAGCGGGCACACGGGCATCCCACTCCTGCAGCTGCTGAGGAGGTTGCTGTGCTGTGATTAAGCAGAGGAGGTGGAATGTGGCCTGCCATGCTGCCCTTCTCTAAAAACAGAGAATGGGTCGGGAGGTTTGGGCTCTGAGCACAGCCAGCAGCCTGGCCCAGGCACAGCCATGGCGGGACAGGGGGACAGGAGCCTGCTGTGACTGACCGTGGCTCTCTGGTTTCTCTCCGCAGGCTGCCAGCACCTCATGCCATGGGAACGGCACCGCTCGGCCTGCCAGGCTGGGAGGGCTGGAGGGCGGCGGGTTTGGCCTCCTGTGACAAATGGGTGTGGTTCATGCTAACAAAATTGTCATTATTTCAATATTTTTGGAAAATAATTGGAAAGGTATATGTGATTAATCTTATGAAGCAGATGGGTTTCTTTGTAGATGATACATGTGGAAAATAAGATACAGGAGACTGGAATTGGCTTTGATGAACAAAATTTAGGAAGACTCCCAAGTCAGAATTGGCATCAAGACAAAGTTAGGACAACTCCCAGGACAGGATCGGCCTTGACATGAATAACGTTGGGACAATTCCAGACAGGGAGTCTAAAATACTGTTCTTATCTATAAAATAATGAGGCT
This sequence comes from Emberiza elegans, assembly GCA_024865655.1. NCBI lineage: Eukaryota > Metazoa > Chordata > Aves > Passeriformes > Fringillidae > Emberiza > Emberiza elegans. Next base: position 16,846 of record JALJVW010000454.1, on the reverse strand, counting down.
TAATTGGAACATAGTGCTTACTTACATAACACAAGACTTGGGGCACAGGCACAACCTGCCAGGTTATTCAGAGACAGCGAGGAAGACTGTCAGCCTTCCTCCCAGAAGAGCACCAAAGAGCCAGAAGCCCCCTTAGCCACAGCAGGAGCATGCGCTGTGTGGGGTGGTGATGTAGATTTCAAGAATCAGAAATAGGAGGAGATTTACAGGAAAATATTGATGAATATGTATTAGCACACAGTATATAAGTTGTGTTTGGATCCTTTTGCCTTTTGCACGTGAGGCAGGGTGGGAAGGCCTCCCTGTACCCCGATCAATCGGTTTTGCTCATGCTTTATCTGAACCACTGCTAAATTTTTTTTTTGTAATTACTGGATTCTATTTGATTGTATTATTTTATCTCAATGAAAACTGCTGCTAAATTTTACGTTTGTGGTTTATTAAATTAGACATATGGGACCTCATTTATAACATCAGGAATATGACTAAATAGTTTACAAAACCAAAATGAATATTATTTAGCTAAATTAACAAGGAATAGAAAAGCATTTGAGACTTAATCACAAAGGATAAAGTCACAGAAATGATGATACTTAATTAAATGAATACATTTTTACTTAATGAGTTAATAGCTCAGTCTCCTCTGGCTTTTGATCTCCTCCCCAGAAGGGGTGCAGTTCTTTGATCTCCTCTTCACGAGGGGCACAGTCCTTAGTCCTTATCCCTAGTCCTTAGGGTTTGGTCTTGGCTTTGGCATGGGGTGTTGTGTTTTGGATGATGATGACTGCCAAAAATCCCCTAAAATCCCCCAAAACCCCCAAGTCCCCTCAAAACCCCCAAACCTCCCCCCAACCCCCTCAGGATGAATTTTTGGTTAATTTCAGGTAATTTTAGGTGGATTTGGGGGGGTTTTGGTACCTCCCAGACACCAAATTTGGCATAGGATTCAAACCCAGCCAAAATCCCTCCAAATCTCCCCAAAACCCCCAAATTTCCCCCAACCCCCTGGAGACAGATTTTGGGTGGACTTGGGGTTAATTTGGAAGAAATTTTGGGTGATTTTGGTACCTTGTGGATGCCCAAGTAGATGAAGGATTCAAACCCAGCCAAAATACCCCAAAATCCCCTCAAAACCCCCCTCAAATTTCCCCCAGAGCCCCTCAGGATGGGTACTGAGGTAATTTTGGGTGGATTTGGGGTAATTTTGGGTCCTTCTGTGAAGCGGCGAGGGGCCCCAGGCACAGGGCTTGGAGCAGGGCTGAGCAGCGGGGCAGGAAGGGGGGAGGGAGGGAGGTGTGAAACCCCCCGAGTATCCCCTGAGGGGGACACCCCTAAAAGGTTCTGTGCCAGGACTGAGAAACGAACGGGACTTTTGGGTTTTTCGGTCTTTAGGTTGTTGTTTATTTTTCCTCTTATCAACAGTTCAGCATGCCGGCTGCGCACCAGAGTTAGCGTACAAAGAGAAGGCACCAAAAGTCACAAGACACACAGGTTCAAGGTCTTTTAAAATGATTTTGTCCAATTAACTCTTGAATACATTTTATTTCTACCAGTAAGTAATTCTTTGTCTGCCACTCAGCACCTGCATTGCAGCTCTTTCCAACCAATCACCCTGTGCCCCAACACAGCAGAAAATGGAGTAGATGAAGGACAAGGAGATCAGACAATACCCAAAATCCTCCATCTTGTCTTCTATCCACCCTCATGCTAAAATCCCAAAGCTCTGTTTTTTTTCCCTGTGATAAACTACACTACTATCTATTTCACACACTCATAGATTCCAGTTCATCCCAAAGTCTTGGAAGCTTTCTCCATGGACAAAGGTTAAAAGCAGTGTTCTCCTGGGGATCAGGACTTCTCAGGACAGGCAGGGAGACATTCCCTGTGCCCTGGGTTCCAACAGCAGGGGGAAGGGGAGGTTGGGGACAGGAAAAGAAGGACTTAGGCAAGAAAAAGGGGAACCTTAAACAGCGTGGTAAGCGCCATTTCTAGAGGGAGGGCCCGGGACGGCGCGGCCGTCACCTTCCCGGGTAGATGTGGATGCACAATCCAAGTAAGATTTCCCATGGATCCATCTGGGAAATATCAGGGAGCTGGAGATGAGGAATTCTGAACAACCTCGCAGGTGGTGTTTGTGACAATTGGTTTCCTCATGGATTGTTTACCCCAAGGGGTGTTTTCTTAATAAACCAATCATGTGAAATGTACAATAACCAATCAGGTCCACCTGGATTGGGACCGAGTATAAAATGATGGGTTTCCTAATGAAGATGACTATTGGCCTTCTGAAGATGCATGGAGTGTGTCCCTCATTTATCCGTGTCATTTCTGACTCAACAATGACAGGCAGGAAAGGGGGACATGGAAAGATGGGGGGGACGGAGGACACACAGGACGGAGAGAGGACGGCAGTGCTCCCCTGTCACCTCTGGATGGATTCTGTCCCTTGTTCTGCCCTCAGGAAAAGGGGGACAGGGTGGCAAAGAGTGCTGGGAAGGATGAAAGTTTGACAAGAAACTTTAACAGATATGTGTGCTTGGCAGAAAAAGATTTTTGAATGTAGAATCTGAAGAAGGAATAGAAATGAAAGCAAGTTTTGATATAGAAAAAAAGAATTGCTGAGCCAGTCTTACTGGATAACTAAGAAGGCAAAGGGTATGTTAACAAGGGGTTTTTATGGCTTGGAGCAAAGGATAAATTCACCCCAAACAGAAGATGTTTTTACCAAGCAAAAATTAAAAGACTGTTTTATGTTGCAAGTAGAAAAAATGTCTCAGAATTTTCCACTGCAAGAAAACTGAAAAACAACTTCTAGTTTAAACTGTAATGTACTAACTTTTAGTGATTGGAGAATAGTAACATGGATATGGTAATTATAGGAGTTATGATAGGCTATAGGTAAAAGTGGGGTATAGATTGGTTCTTCTGTGTGAAGATGCTCAGCAAAGAAGAGTATATAATGCAACTGTAACCAAAAGGCAGGGTCTGCAGGCTTGGAGGTGCAGCTGGAGCTGACAAAACCACAGCCAGGCACAGGCTCTGTCACCCACGACCCTGGACTGCTGTAACATCTTGGATACAATAAACTGCATTTTGAAGAGCTGCCTGGAGTCCCACATCTCTCATTCAGGCTCTTACGGGAGAGGGACACACGGGGCTGGGAGAGAGAAAATGCAGCAACTCCGTGCCATGCTGGCAGTTTTGCACTCCTTGCTGCACCTTGGGAACAAAAGGGTCTCCCAAAGATATGTCCAATGTTATAGATACACATTTAATATTGGCTTTTTGCAAATATTAAAATGGATTTTATTTGTAGTGGTAAAGTAACTTTGTTGTAAAGATATAGTTTTTTTTCTGTTGTTAATTTTCAGTGGGATTTGAGTAAACTGCCTGCTGGGATGGGATAACATCCAATGCACCCAGGATGAGGACACTACAGATCTGCCAAAAACATGGAAAAAAGAGTGGACCAAGGCCCAAAAAACTGGAGGTGAAAAGAGAAGGAGCCAAAACCACAGCAAGGATCAGATGGGAAGGTGAGTGACCAAAATCAACAAATGTGGAATATGCAAAGTAGATTATGGATATGTGCCCTATGAATATGCAACAGGGGATGGAAGGAAAAATTATTTCAGGGGATATTTTTTGAATATTGAAGGGGTAACAGGGGAGCTCAAAATGCCCACCCAGCATTCAAGATGCCCCAGGTTTTCTGTGGTGTTTAGGGTCATGGTCCTGGTCTTCCCTGTCCTTTTAAACTTTTTACATTTTCACAGGAGATTTCTCCCCAATTTGTGGTAGGATTGAGCCTTTTGGGTTAAAATTCAGTTATTTTCAGTGGGATTTGAGTGGTTTTGAAACTGACAGATTGATCCCTCTTGGCCTTCTAGAGTGGAAAAACATGGAAAAGAGAAAAAATAAGGTCAAACCAAAAGGAGAAGCAGCCAGGTGTGTTCCCAACAATGGAGGAGGAAGGTGAGTGACCAGGGCTGCCCAAAAAATTCACCTCCTCCAGTGGGGATGGAGCTGGAGCAGCGCATCTCCCACTCGGTGGAAAACATGGATCTTTACCGTGCCTCAGTTGGTGGAATTCTGGGTCAAGTTGGAGCTCTGGAGGCTCTTCCCCACACTGGGGACACTGGGGGGCCCCCCCCCAGTGGGGATGCGCCCCCTGATGAGGTGGGAGTTGTGGAATCCCTCTTCCCCATTGGAACACTCAGGGCCTCCCCCAGTGTGGGTCCTTTGGTGTGATGGGGAGGGGAGGAGATTGAAGATCCGAAACCCCTTCCCCATTCCCCTCCCAGTGTGGATCCGATAATGCAGGAGGAGATCCTTGTCCTGGCCCACACTTGGAACACTCGTGGGGCCTCTCCTGTGTGGGTCCTTTGGTGGACGATCAGGCTGGAGCTCTGCCTGAAGCTCTTCCCACACCCCCACCTGTGGGGCCGTTCCCCCAGTGTGGATCCTCTGGTGCCTGATCAGGATGGAGCTCTGGCTGAAGCTCTTCCCACATTCCCCACACACTGTGGGGCCTCTCCCTCTGGTGTGGATGCGCTGGTGCTGTGGGGCCTCTCCCAGATGGGAGTTGGGAGTTCTGCCTGAAGCCCTGCCTGCACTGATCACACTCGCGGGGGGCTCTTCCCCTGTGTGGGTCCTCTGGTGCTTGAGGAGATGGGAGCTGGCATGAAACCTCTTCCTGCATTGATCACACTCGTGGGGCCGTTCCCCAGTGTGGGTCCTCTGGTGCACCCCAGCTGGGAGTTCCCTGAAGCTCTTCCCACACACCACGCATGTGGGGCTTCTCCCCATCATGGAGCTGCTCATGGAGCACCAGCTCTGAGCTCTGGCTCCATCTCCGGCCACCTTCCCGGCCCAGGCTGGCTTTTTCCCCCTCAGATCCCCGCCAGCTGCGTCTGCAGCCCCTCCTTGTGTGGCATCTCCGGGCTTTTCCTCCCCATTGGCTTCCTGTGCCCTGGAGCCACTCAAAACAGCCTCTTCCACCAGGTTCTGCCACGGGCATTTGTCCTCCCTGCTCTCCATGCTCAGCTCCTGCTCTGGGGGAGGAAGGACAAAGACAGGATGGGATTTGCCTCCGTGCCACAGGCAAGGGCAAGGAGATCCCCCCAGGGCTGTGCTGCAGCCAGGGCTGTGCTGGGCTGGGAGATGGAGCAGCACAGAGGGGAAAGGGGCACTGACTTCCTCCTCACCTGCCTCAGTGTCCCAGGGCATCTTCCTCTTCCTCGCAGCCTCCCTGGGATTGGGTATGGGAAATCCTGGTTTGGGGAAAACAAGGGACAAGCACAGTGAGTTTGAAGGCCCCTCTGCCCAAGTCCATCTTGAGAAGTCACTGGCCAGCTGAGCTCCAGAAAACCTCCCAAACACCAAGATTCATCCCTGAAAAGCCTCCCAGGAGTTCCCCATCCCTGGTCCCTCCCCTTTGGTGTTTGGGGTTCCCCCCCTGTCCCAGCTGCTGGGGTCACGCTTGGATTGGGGGTCCCCCTTCTCCTCAGTGCCCGCCCTGCCCAGGCTGCTGGCAGTCCCAGCAATGCCAAAAGCTCCCCCCTCTTGGCTCTCCCCATTTTGGGATGCCGGGGCTGTTTGGGCTCCCGGGCTCCCTTCTCCCCTCATTCTCTGCTCGGGGCTGCAGCGGCTCAAGGAGTCCCCCTGCCCCTCTCCAGGCTCTTGAGGCTCCCGCCAATGGGCGCTCCCCCTCTCTGGGCTCCCCACTTTGGGCTCCTGGGGGACACAGGGCTCTGCTCCTCCAGGCTGCCTCTGCCGGCAGCCGCCACCGCCACCCCCCGATGTCCCCCCGAGGGGCCTTTTCCGCTCAGCCTTGGACTTCTTCATTCTCCAAACATCCCCCCAAAAACCCAACTGGGAGCAACTGGGAGTGACTGGGAACATGCTGGAGAGAACTGGGCTACACTCAGAGATACTGGGAGGGACTGGAATGAAAGTGAGGGGGAAAGAGAGCAACTGGAACCATGTGGAGCACAACTGGTTCATACTGGCAGGGACTGGGAGCACACTGGGCTCATCTTTGGATCATACTGGGAGGGACTGGACTAATACTGGGAGGATCTGAGAGCAACTGGGAACACACCCTGCACATCATCCCCCATACTGGGCCTGACTGGGAGCAACTGGGAGCATGCTGGGAGCAAATGGCATCATACTGGGACTGACTGGGTTGATCTGGGAAGCAACTGGAACCATGCTGGAGGCAGCTGGGACCATACTGGGAGAGATTGGAAGCAACTGGGATTATACTGGGACCACACTGGGAGGGCTGGCATGTGACTGGGATCAAACTGGAGCTTACTGGGATCATATTGGGGTTGAAAGGGAGTGACTGGGATCACACTTTGGGCTACTGGGAGCAACTGAGAGAAACTGGGATCATGCTGCAAGCAAACTGGAGGAACTGGGAAGGACTGGATGCATGCTGGGGCAAAACTGGGATATACTGGGCATGACTCTGGAACCATACTGGCGGACTGGAACACACTGGGAACAACTGAGATTATGCTGGGAAGAACTGGGACCATGCTGGGGGCAACTGAATCAACACTGGAGGCAACTGGGACCCATGCTGGGAGGGACTGGGACCATTCAAGGGGCAACTGGGATCATGCTGGGATCACTGGGAGAGCAGCTGGGTCCATGCTGGGAGTGACTGGGATTATGCTGGGGGGGACTGGGATTCACACTGGGGAATGACTGGGAGCAAGCAACCAGGAGGGTTCAACTGGGACCATACTGGGAGTGACTGGGAGCATGCTGGGGTGATGGACAGGGGGAACAGCTGGGAGATGCTGGGAGAGACACTGGGATATACTGGGAAGGCTACTGGGTCATGCTGGGAGACTGGGAGCAACTGGGATCACACTGGGGGCACTGGGAGTGACTGGGATCATACTGGGGAGTGGCTACAATCATACTGGGATTATACTGGGTGTGAATGGAACCTGACTGGGGGTTACTGGGAGCTACTGGGCCCATGCTGGGAGCCAACTGGGGACATAATTAAAGCAACTGGGAGCAACTGGGATGGAACCATGCTGGGGAGGACTGAACCATGCTGTGGTAACTGGGATCATACTGGGAATGACTACAAGAATGTTCAGAGCAACTGGGATATATGGGGAAGGCCATGGGCTTATGCTGGGACCAGACTGGGTCTATTTGGAATTGGACTGGGCTCATTCTGGGGGAACTGGGAACATACTGGGTGAAAGTCTAACCAACTGGGGGGGACTGGGACCACATGGGAACAGCTGGGATCATGCTGGGGAATGACTGGGATGATGCTGGGGAACTACCCTGGAGGCAACTGGGCACAACTGGGACCCTGCTGGGGGAGGGACTGGGACTATTCTTAGGGAAACTGGGATCATAATGGGAGGAACTGGGAACATCTGGAATTATGCTGGAAGCAACTGGGATCACAGTGAGAGCAGCTGAGTCCATACTGGGGGTGTCCCACTGGGATCTCATTGAGAGCGACTGGAATCATACTGGGATTGACTGGGAGTGGCTGGTTTTGTGGATTTGGGGATTTGTATTTTGGGGGATTTTATTGGCATTTTGAGGGGAGTTTTCTGGGGCTCTTTGGGGGTTTATTGACATTTTTTGTGTCTGGACCCCCAAACAGGCCCAGCATCCCCTAATGGGGAGATGGAAGAGGGGAACTTTTGGGATTGCTGGGACTGCCAGCAGCCCTGGGCAGGGCGGGCACCGAGGATGGGCAGGGGGACCCCAATCCAAGCGTGACCCCAGCAGCTGGGACAGGGGAACCTCCCCCGGGTACCTGCGGGATGGGGGCGATGTTCCCGGGGTGCAGGTTCAGGGCAGCACCGGGCCCCAATTCATCCCGTCCTCTGCTCCCGCCGCTTCCTGCTGCTGCTCCGCCTCTTCCTCCCTCCCTCCTCCTCCTCCCCCAGCCCAGCGCAGCCAGCCGGGGAGGGGCAGGGATGGAGCCAGGACAGGTGGGGGACCGGGGCGAGGGGGGGGGGATGGCAGGAGTGGGAGTGACTGGGCTGTACTGGGATCATCCTGGGAGCAGCTCCTGGGGGACTGAGTTCTACTGGGACCATACTGGGATCACACTGGGGTGAGGAGGAGCAGCGCGATGGCTCCAGCGCTGGGGCTGGGGGCGCTCCTGAGGCCAGGGGCGGCGAGAGGTGAGGGGACCCCCGGCACGTGGAACTCTGATCGCCCATCCCGGGGCACCACAGGGTCTCCCAGAACTCCCATTCCTGGGCGCTGGGATCCCCCACACCCCATTCCCGGGCATGGGATCCACCCTGCCCCCCTTATCCGGCTCCAACAACCCCACACCCCCATTGCCGGGCATGGGATCCAACCCTTATCTGGCACCAACAACCCCCGCACCCTCTTCCCGGCCATCCCACCTCTCCCAGCCCCCCAGCGCCCCCTTTCCTTCCCCAGAGACCCCCTGGACCCCAATTCCTTCCTTTCCCAGCCCCCAGCCCCTCCCTCTCCTCAACCCCGAGGACACCCGGGACCCCTATTCCCAGCCATCCCAGGTTTTCTCACCTTTTGCTGGGAATGGGGAACACCAGGGACCCTTAGAGCTCCCTTTCCTGGATGCAGGAACCCCCTTAAACCACCCTGTCCCCCTCTCTGCCCACCACAGCCTCCCCCTTTTCTCAGTCCTGGAACCCCAAACACCGTTCCCTGCTCTCCCAGCTCTCCCTTTGGTTCCCCTTTGGTTCCCCATTGCCCCCAGCCCCAAATCTCAGTGTCCCCCAGTTCTCCCATCCCTGCATTCCCTGCCTGTGGCGCTGTTTGGAGCCTGGCCGGGGTTCCCCAGTTGGTGTCCATGGGGTCCCTGGCTGGGATCCCTTCCAGCGGGATCTGGGCACAGCCAGAGCCGGCACCACGAGGGGGCACCGGCAATTGGGCCGCCGGGAGCTGCCGCTGCTGCAGCTGCATCCTGCCATTCCCAGTTGCTTGAAGTTCCTCCCAGTGGCTGCGCAGTTGGCTCCCAGCATGCGCCTGGCAGCCCATGCTGGGCACCCCCAGATGGGGACCACTTACACCCCAAACTGCAGTCAGATTGTAGCTACTCCCAGTATGATCCACAGTGTCACCATGGTCCCTTTGTTCCATGAGGTTCAGTTTAGAACACAGTCACCTTGGTTCCATGAGGTTCTGCAGTAGAACAAAGTCACCAGGTTATGTGAGGTTCCACATTGTCACCATGGTCCCTTTGTTCCATGAAGTTCCATAAGAACACGGTCACCTTGGTTCTGTGAGGTTCTGCAGTGCCTGTGGACCTTGGTTCCATGAGGCCGTGCTGTGTCAGAGGGCCCCTTGGGGACCAGAGGGTTTCTCAGGGTGGACACAATGGTCTCCCTGGATCCACAGTATCACAACAGACCATTGGTTCAGTGTGGCCCATGTGTGCCATGGGAATTTGGTTCCAGGGCATGCTGAGGTCCTAATGGACCCTTTGGTCCAGGAGTTTGCTCAGGGTCACAGCTGACTTCCTTGGTTCTGTGAGGCTCTGCTGCAGCAAATCTCAAAATAATCAGAAGACTCCTTAACACTTTTGCTGGATCATTTATTCAGGCCTGAGGTCTAGTGAGGGATAACCCTAACCTTACGGCAACTTGGACATGTCATTCTACCAGTGTGTTGCTTATATAGAGTTGCAAAACATGCATTACAATATACCCATTACCATAAAACCCTCCCGCCCATTCCCTTTCATCCAGTTTTTCTATCACTGCATCCTTGCCAGATGTCCTCTTTCTCCTTTTCCACCCATCCTTGCTGGGAAAGCAGCCCTGCATGCCTTGTTCCTGTGCTAAAAGTTCCCGGCATGGTAAAAAAATTGAATTAACCCCAGCTGGTATCAGAACAAAATTTTGTGTGGGCAGGCAGGGAGCAGGGCAGGAGGTGAGCTGTCAACACAAAAAAGGGCCCAGCCAGGAAGGGGCAGCTCGGGGAAACCAAACCTGCCGGAGGGACAGAGAAGCAGGGCCAGGACAGTTTGGGACAGCCTGGGCTGCAATGGAGCTGGGATGGGCAGCAGCTGTGGCCCTGGGAGGGAAGCAGTTTCTTGCTTGGGCAGGAATTTGGGCATGGCTGCTGGCCCTGGGGCCAGGAGGGACAAGTGACCCTGCCAGTTCCTGGGGCCTCATTGCCTCCAGCAATGCCTGCTCAGACCTCCCAAATGGGGGATGAGCAAACTCCTGCCCCTCCATTGAAAATCCCCACAGGCCAGTGCCCAGCCCCCCCACAATTGAGAGCAAGGAGGGAGGGCAGGAGGATCTGCCCTGGCCAGGGGCATGGGGCTCAGGCCAGGTGAGCCACATTCTGAAACACATCCAGGTTTGCTCAGCAAAGGTTTGCTTGTGCCCAAATCACTGCCATGTGTTCTGCTCCTGAACCTGGGGATTTCTGGGCCCCATCCTAGAGGCAGGGATCTCTTCAAAGAGGTGGCTGTATGGTTCAATAGAGCACAGTTCTGGGGTTTTGCCCAGATATCACTGAGGGTTTGTGAGTTCACAGAGCTGGCTGTGACATCACAGAGCTGGCATTCTATCCCAGTATGAGCCCAGAGTCTCTCTGAGGTCATAGAGTGGAGGGAGCCATCATAGAGGGTGGCAGGGCATCAAAGGAGTGGGTTGTGACATCCTCCCTGGTAGCTGGTCCCATGATCCCAGTTCAGGCTGTGACATCACAGAATAGGTTGTGACATCACAGGATGACTTTTTTGACATCAGTCTGTGACATCCAGGCTTAGTGTATGACATCACAAGGTGGCATAGGTTGGCTCTGAGCCCATCACAGGAGGCAGTGTGACATCCAGTCCTTCCCATTGTGACATCACAGGGGCTGTGTGATGGACAGGGGTAGTGTGACATCACAGGGGCCTGTGTAAAGGCAGGGGCTGTGTGACATCACAGGGACCCAGTGAGGTCAAAGGGGAGGTCATCCTGCCCCCATCCCCCCTGCACAGTTCCCCCAGAGCAGTCCAACCCTGCTCGTGCACAGCGGGTCTCCTGTCCCCCTTCTCCCCATCTTGCCCAGCCTGGGAATGACCCCAGAGGATGTTCCCCAAGATCGACCCCAGAGTCCCAGACAGGGACGGGGGGCCAGGGCCCTTTCTCCTCCCCCAGTGCAGGGGACAGGGATCCCCCAGTATCCCCAGTTGCCCCAGGGCCAGAGCCTGGGCCAGGCCTCCTTCAAACTGGTACCAACGATGCCCCTTGAGGTGCTCAAAAAAGGATGAAACAAAAATGGAGCAGCAAAAACCAGATTGGATACATGGACAGCAGGAAAACTCCTTGGGAGTCCTTACTCTGCCCATGACTGGACACTTCAGGCACACCTTGAAACAAAGCAACAACAAAACCAAACAGAATCCAGGCAATCAAACCAGAAAATTAACCCAGAACTGTCCCTGTGTTTGTGTGTGAGGATGGACCCAGTGAGGTCAACCAGAAAAGGCTGCCTAAAGCTTAACAGAAAGGTCAAACTTAACAGGCCTTAACATACCTTAACAGGAACAGATACCCCTGTGTCCCAATTTAGCAAAAGAGCAGAGTCCCAGCATTTAACCTAGAACCAAACCTATGATGTTGCAATTTAACAGAGGTCATAACACTTTCAGATATTTAATTTAGCTATAACTTATTTTAAATGTAACTGGCAGGAACAATAGAACAATCCCCCCAATTTAACTTCACTTAGACCTCCATGATTTAACCTTCCCTACAGGCCCAACTGACTCAGTTCTCAAGGCACTCAAACCCCTCAGAGAGCAGCATTTCTGCCACATTTCCCCACCACAGGCACTCCTGTGGCCACAGGAACACCAAGAGTCAGTGGAAGACGCCTGTGGCCTTTCCGGTGAGGGGCAGGGACCCTCCCTGCTGATGCCAAACATCTCCCCCAGGCAAAGGGCTCCAGCAACTGGAGAACCATTGAGGATCCGCCCAGGAGCCCTCGTTGTTCAATCCCCGGAGTGCAGGCAAAGGAGAGTTCAAAAATGAGGCCCCAAAAGCCCTGAGAAAACTGGCCCAGGAGACCTCCAAGGGCAGGGATTTTTGGGATTGCTGTTTGTAGGGCCCCAGGGACTGGGCTTCAGTCCCCCCAGATGGTTCCCCCTGAGCCTGCACTTGGCATCAACAGCTTTCTTTGAGCAGTGAGACCCCCACAGGCATGTTGGGAAGACTGAGGGAACAAAAACAGTTCCCAGGGCTGCTGCTAAAGGAACCAGGAGCTGGATGGTCAGGAGCAGTGCCTGGGGCCCAGACAGTGTTTGTGATGAGCTGCAGAGGAGCTGAGCCCCAAACTGTTGGCCAAGGCCAAGGCCCCTGGAGGAGCATTTTTCCGCTGGCAGGGCAGCCAGAGAAGGGGAGGGAATGCATTTCACAGGGCCCCAGGAACCAAGGGACCATTGTGACCAACCCCAGCCCTGGAGACCAAGGGACCATTGTGACCCTGTGGGGCCCCCCAGACAAAGGGACCACAGTAGACCACACTGTGAGGGCCCATGAGAATCATGGAAGAGCACTGCAGACATTGTTGGGCCTCATGGAACCAAGGGGACTGTACTGCCCAATGTGTGGCTCCATGGAATCTAGAATTGTGACACTGAGAGGCCTCATCAAACCAAGGGTCCATTGTGACACTGAGGGGCAGGGGAACCATGGAGGGCTTGCCTTTTGACATATGTATTGCCCCAAATAAGCAAAGCGTTGTGACACTGGAGACCTCAAATCCCACCAATGAGACCATTGCCTCCCAACACCACCAATCCCCAATTGGTTGGCTCACCTTGAAAATAAAGTCCCTTTGATGGGACTGCATGGCAAATGGGACCTATTTCCATTGTAAAACAGAGGGAGCACATTTCTGGCCTGTCCATCTTTTGGGAGCAACCCAGAGACCCCTGTCAAAATGAATTAATTCCTATTTCCTGAATCCCTTTTTAAAATCATCTGGCCTCCTTGGTCAATGGAAACTGGGTCCAAAGAGGAAAATGGGAGAATTGGGAAAGACTTTCATTTAAATTTTCTGAAATGTAATTTAATTCTTTTAGAATACTAAGGTTGAATAAAACCCTTGGTGAAATGAGAAATTATAGTGGTGTTTGGGGGACTTGTGTTGCCCCAGAAATATGAATTGGTTTGCTAAGAGGTGGACTGATTGTATTCCAAGGCAACTGGGATATTTTTTAGAGTCTAAGGATTTTCGTTATTTTGAGGGGAAAAGATCTGAGGTAGAGCAGTGATATATAATTTGGGGTTAGATGCATTGGAGCGACTGAACCATATTAATAGACTGGGAGGTTTTTGGGTTTTTCTGGGGCTCTGTTCCTTGAGGGGTCCCGGGGAGATATCGGAGTCTGTGTTCATAGTTAAAGCCTAAACCGGGATCTGGGGTTTGAGGAGGGGACGACTGGGGCACCTTGGCTTTTTGGGTTTGTTGCTTGGCTTATTTCTCTCCCAAAAGTTCGAGGCCCTGAAGCCGGGTCCTGTTTTTGCTGGTTTTTTCCTCGATTTCTGTGCTGTTTGAGTCTGGTCCTTTTGGGGGATTCATTCCTTTTCATCTTTGAAGATACTTTTTGCTCCGGACCTGACCTTTTTGACGGCCCAGGATCCTGGGGAGATTAGCGAGACCATTTGGTTTTTGAGGAGAATTTTGGGTTTTGAGGGGTTACAGGATTTGTCAATGTTTGGATTTTGGGATTTATTGAAGCCCTTGTTTTGGGGAGGGGATTATTGGAATTTTGGGAGGGTTTTAAAGGTTGTTGTTTTTATTGGATTTTTCTGAGGTTTTGGAGGATGTCCTAATTTTTAGACATTTTTTGGGATTTTAGGCCGAATTTTGGGGCCAAAGACAGTCTAAAACCTAGAAATTATCCCAGGTATGGGGAAGGGCTGAGAGACACCAAAATCTATTTAAATTCCCAAAAGTCCCAATAAAAACCCACAAAATCCCATTTAAGTCCCTCAAAATTTAGAACACCCAGAACTCAATAAAAGCCCACAAAATACTTTGAAATCTTACAACCCCAAAAACCTCTGATTAAACTCTACAAAGTAGCAAAATATCCACACAAAACCATAAGAATAGTCCCAAAAAAGTTTGTCGGAGGTTTATAAAAAATGCTGGCAACACCCAAAAATGGATTCCCCACAAATCCCACCAAAATCCCAGAAGAAGGAAACTTTGAATTTCATTTTCCTGCCTCCACAATCCTTAATAAATGCCAAAATCTATTAAAAATATTGATAAACCCCCAGAGTTTAAAAAAGAAAACCAAAATCCAATTTAATCCCAGGAAAACATACATGATTCAAAGTGAAGCCAAAAAATTTGAGATTTTAGAATCCTAAACAGCCCCAGAAAACAGGAAACAAAAAAACAGGAAAATCCCTGTGGAGGGAAATGCGTGAAACCCCCACTTCCACCAAACTTCTGATCCTAGAATCCCAGTATGATTCATCTGATCAAAGAGATAACCAGTGTAACCTAGTATGGACTATTTGAGGGAGAAATGCCAATGTGATCCCAGGAGGTTCTGGATAATGCAGTGAGTTCCTCCCATTATGATTCCTGTGTCTCCAAGAGAATAGTCCCAGTTCCTCCTGGCAGGGAACCCAGAGAGGCCCAGTTGCCTCCAGGTGACCCAGGCTCCCCAGCATCATCCCAGTTGCTCCAGCATGATTCCAGCTGTTCCTGTGTGGTTCCAGTCCCCAGTATGGTGAGAGACCTCCCAGTATGTTTTAGCGTTAGCTCAGAATGATCCCACTCATTCCCAGTTACCCTAGACCGAGTTTCATCTGTTGCTCAAAGGGTGGAGATGTTGTCTCTAGCATGATCCGAAGGACCCTCACCAAAATCAGTCTCAGGCCACATCATATGCTGGTTCCAGAGCCAATATTGTTCCCAGTTGCTCCTGAAGGACCTTTTCCTCCCAACAAAGGATTGTCAGTAGACAACCTGATGAATCTATATAGTTGGTTAGGTCCACACCCCTGTATAATCCCAGCAGGAGTGTAGCCCCTGATGGTACTGATCCCAGTCACTTGGGATCCCCTAGTCAGCATGGGCCTGTGTGCTTCCATCACTCCCCTGATGGTTGCAGACATTCACAGCCCCAGAACGGGTCCTCCCTGCTCTAGTCCCAGTCACCCCCTGCAGATGATCCCAGTCCCTACAGCAACATGGTCCCATAGAACAGGGATCCAACGCCCGAGAGAGATGTCTCCCAGAGGTCCCATTTTCCCAGATGACGAATAAGCGCTGAACCCGGATGTGGTTTCAGCACCCCCAGTATGGTTCCAAGCACCCCAGACTTGCCCCAGCATGCATCACGCTTTGCCTTAGGCACGCCAGTGGCCCTGTCCATAAGTGACTCCATTCTCTCACATGATCCTCGGCCAAGCCCAGTACAACCCAGATGCCTCCATGGTGCATCCAGTCCTTCCCAGTTCCTCCACCAGTTTCCTAGAGGATCAAAATAGAGGAGAATCAGTTGAAACCCAGTGGGCCCAAAGGAGGATCACATTCAACTTTCAACCCCAAATATGATCCCTGTATCCAACGCCTGATCCCAGATCACATGCCAGCCTCCCAGAGTGGTCCCAGGATAAACCCAGTTGAGTCTGATCTCTCCCAGGAGATGGTCCCAAACTGCCTCCAGCATGTCCCAGTTGCTCTTGATCAACCCAGTAGTCAGTCCCAGCATGGAGGTTACTGCTCCCAATGGGAATTGACATGGAACAAAGGTTCTTAGTGACACAGCAGGGCCTCATGTAAACAAGTGACATCATTGTGAAGGAACATGGCAATGGAAGTATGTTCAAGGGAAAGAAGGATAACCAGGCTTAGAGGGGCCCTCGTCTAGTCAGGTAGAGGCTAGGGGAAAACGTGTTTCTGGTCTGTGGATTTGGCTGGCACATCAGAACCACAAGAGTATAAAACTTTAGTTGATACCAGTGCGCAATGCACATTAATCCCATTGAGACATGTGGGGACAGAGTCTGTTTTCTATTGCTGGTGTGACAGGGGATCCCAGGATTTCACTTTGAGCAGGAAGCTGAGGTGAGCCTGACTGGGAATGAGTGGAAGAAACACCCTATTGTGACTGGCCCAGAGGCCCCATGTATTTTGGGCATTGATTACCCAAAGTGGCTTGTCCTGGAGCCTTTGGCAGGGGTACCTGGGGAGACTCAGGGTCGACCAATGGGATTTTGGAGTTGAAGCTACAGAGGTTCCGAAGCCAACTACACTGCAACAGAAAAGAAATCATGGTTGCCTGAAGGAGTCCAAGCTGCCTCAGAGGTGATTGATACAGAAGCACAACTCCTCCTGGCACCCTGACTACCAGTGTTGGAGTGATGTTCAAAGGCAAGTTCCTTCTACTCACTATGCCACCATTGCCACATGGAGCAAGTGGATTCTTATCACTCAATGGCCCGAGTAAGTTAACTGGAACACCCTGGGATTTTTTGGAGGTAATTACAAATTGGCCTGAAGGTGAAAAATTTTGTGTCACAGATTGGAGAACAAGAACCAGTGACACGGGCTGAAGAAGCTCCACCACACATAACCAACTTCCCACCAGAGGAAACATGCTGCTCTTTTTCCCTGGTGGTTCCTGTCGCATCGTAAGGATGAACCGGAAGTGGAAAGCAGCCATATGGGAGCCCACACACGACAGGTTGCTGAAGCTACCGAAGGAGAAGGTGGATCAAGTCAACTTGCAGAACTCAAGCTGTTCAGCTGGCCCTGACATTGCAGAAAGAGGAATGGCCAAAGCTCTGCCTCTACACTGATTCATGGATGGCAGCCAATG
>JALJVW010000451.1:0-27591 GCA_024865655.1 Emberiza elegans | reverse complement strand
TGGTGGGGAGGGGGTGGGGAGAAAGAGGGATTGATTGTCAGCCAATGAAGGGTCTTGTTTTTCATATCTATCCAGAGTGCATTAGAAGGTGCTGGGGGTTAATATTAATTGGACATTGCTGATAATCAATGTATAACAGGAAATGAAAACAGGACAAAACAGTTCCCTCAGCTTTTTTTTTTAGAGAGCTTTGTGGATCTTTGGCTAGAAGATTCCATTAACAAACTGAGAATACACAGGCCTTCTGAAATTTGTCTGTCCAATTAAAAACAGAATAATAGAAAACTTAGATTATTTTGGAAGAATAGTTTCAATAGTTGTTAAAAGAATGTAGTGTTTTGATAAGAAAAATCCTGATTTATGAAACTTCATTAAGTCTAATTGAATTCTACCGAACTGAAGAGATCTGCAAGAAAGAAGAGGCCACTGATCCTAAATGGTTTTCCTAGGAAAATTCATCATCACTCTAATTAAACACAGAATAATAGAAAACTTAGGATCCAATATTTATGAACTTAATTGAGCAACTGAAGAGCTCAAGAAAGAACAGAACTGGGCAGTAGCTTTCATCACTCTCCAGGCTGCCAGAGCTTTGGCATGGACCCTGCCAGAGCTTTGGCATGGACCCTGGGCCTGGAGCAGGAGCAATTCTTGAGAGCCCCATGGCTGGGGCACTTGTGCTGCCCTGGGCAGATGGGATGGCAGCAGAGGCTGCAGAGCTCTCAGCACCTCAGGCAGAGGGGAGCAGGGCAGCCAGGGAGCCTCCTTTGGCCTTGGCCAAGCACCTTCCCCCATGGCTGGGGCTGAGTCCTGTGGCAGCTGCAGCTGCTGCTGTGCCCTTGGCAGGGGCTGAGGCCGTGGGGCCAGTGCCCAGAGCAGCCTGGCCTGAGCAGAGCTGTGGGGCCAGAGCCGGCTGGGCTGGGCTTGGGAGAGGCCCTTGGTGCTGCCCAGAGCTCAGGGCAGCTGGCAGAGCTTGCAGGGAGCTGGGCTGGGCTCCGAGAGCCTGGCCCAGAAACCATCAGTGTCCATCTCAGCCTGGCTGAGCGTGCAGGGGCAGGACTCAGGCCAGGCCTTGTGGGGCAGGGCCAGCACCTGTGCAAGGCATTGCAAAGAGGCAAGTGGCCCAGAGAGGAGGCTGCTCTGTGCCCTTGGGGGCATGGACAGAGCAGGGAGGGGGCCCAGGACATTTGTCAGCGCCAGCCTCTGTGCCCAGCCCTCGGCAGCCCTGGCTGCTGAGCCCGGCTTTGGCCTGGGCTGAGTTTGGCTGTGGCCTAGCTCCATCGTCCTGCGGGGCTCAGGGCCTGTTCCCAGCCATGGCCAGCCCTGGCCGGCCTCTCTGCTGGCCCAGAGGCTGGCAGAGCCCGGGGCAGGGCTGTCTGTGCAGCCCCACAGGTGCCAGGGGCTCTGCAGGAGCTGTCAGAGGCTGCCCAGCAGGGAGGCCATGGGGCACAGAGCCCCAAGGCTGCCGTGGGCACCACGGCACAGGGGCCGTTCCCAGCCGCAATGCTCCTGGCCTGGGCTGGGCCTGCACAGGGGCTGGGCCACCATGGCTGGGCCAGCACAGGGCCAAAAAGAGGCCACGCAGCCGCTGCTGGGGCTGACAGCAAGGCCAGGCACACACAAGTAATTGCTGAGCATGGCCTGCGCTGGCCAGGCCTGACTGTGCCAAAGGCAGAGCTCAGCTGCCCTTAGGGGCTGCAGCAACAGTCCAGAGCCTAAAGAGCCTCCATGGCTGTGCTGGAGACCAAGGCTGCAGGAGGAAAATGCAGGGCTGCTGTGGGATGGGGAGGCCATTGAATTCCAGCACACACCTCATCTCTCTGATGATCCCAGCACCATGCTGGGCCCTGTTTCAGACTGGAGCAGAGCAGATGTTGATGGCACAGGAGTCCTGCGGGGCTGTCTGGGACCTGCAGCTTGCAGGGTGCTCTGCTCTCTCTCAGGTGCTCTCTGAGAGATCCAATCCCAGCTGGGCACCTGAGGGCACAAGTGGCACTGCCCATTCATGGGCACACAGCTGATGTCTGCCTGGAAAGGGGCACAGGTTTTAATATCTGTTAGTTTCATATTATATAAACAAATCTTTATTATCTGGGATATTTGAGTACCTTTAAGAAATGGAAAAATTTTCCATCCAGGAATGGGGATTTCCTGGAAGTATACTGATGGCAAAAGGAAAAGAAATACTGATCTTCCCATCAACTTGTGTCACCAGTATTCCGTGTGTTTTTTGATCTCTCATTTCCATCAGATGTTTCCAGCTCTACTGTTGAAATGGCCATGCCTAAGGGCATCTCTTCACTAGGCCAGATGGATCTATGGCCTTCCCGCTGCTTCCAGATTTCATCCTCCAGATGCTTGCTGGTCATTTAAGCGCCTCTCAACTGACTGGTTTCATGCTTTGAGTTGCAGGAAGTTGCCCAATATTTTTGCAGTTAAAATAAATACCATATTATTCAACATCTCAATTGTGTTTATATCCATCACAGAATTACTTTTACTTTTGTCTTTGTCTATAACTGTTCCTGTACAGAAATCCCTTGGGGATGGGGGACATGTCAGATTCTGCTGTGACATCCCAGAGAGCTTAGGGAAGAGCTGTGATGGTTATTAAACTGTTCAAATGTTCATCTTGTGTTTATTGACAAGAAACCTTTCTGTGCCTCTGAGTGCCACCAGTCCTTGAACCCAAAGGACACATACCTGATGAGTTATGGTTCCCTCTGCAGGGACACTTGGACCTTGGCTCTGCACAGGAGAGCTCTTCATCCACTTTCTCTGTTTTCCTCCCTCTGGGCATGGAGGGAGGGAGTTCAGCATGTGACTTCAACAAAGAGCAAATCTGGGCAGAATCAGGGCAGGGAGGGTTTGGGAGACCTTGGGATCTGTGCTGGGCACAGAAGGTCTTTTCCATCGCTCTGAGACTGTCTGCTGTGGAAAGTGGATGTAATATCCAGCAGAGGAATGACTTTTGCATTTGATGGAGCTGTGCCTTCCCTTGCCTTTGTTGGCTGACAATAAATGAACATCCCTCTGTGTCTCAGGCAGCTCCTTCTCCAAGGAAAGCAGGTGGGAGTTGGAGCCAAGGAGCTGAAAGCTGCAGGTGCAGCCTGGGCTGGAGGGAGCTCAGATTTGCACAAGGCTGCTCTGAGTGCCAGGGCTTGGATGGGGGAAATGGTGGGGTGGGGGTAGGGACAGAGTCTGATTGATTGTCAGCCATGAAGGGTCTTGATTTTCATATCCATTCAAACTGCATGAGGAGGTACTTGGATTCAGTGTCAATTGGAGATTGCACATATCAAGAAATTAACAGGAAAACAAAATTGAAAATGACGTAAAAATATTTTCTCCCTGTCTTTTTAAATGTCATGTATTCACTTTGATACACTTCTGAGAGCTACTAAATCACAAAAGATTTGAAAAATAAAATCTGATTATTCCCAGAGGCTTGGCTTGTTAAGGTGTTCGGAATGTTAATGAGCCCTGGGACACTGAATTCCTGCACTGAAGAGCTGAAGGCTGAACAAGCCTCTGGAGCAGGAAAATTCAGCAGCAGCCTCCAAGTTGCTGAGGATGTCAGCAGCCCCTACTGAGGCCATCCCTGCCCAGAGACCATGGGGGAATGGGCAGACAAGGAGAGCATCCCTGGGGCTGGGGCAGCACAACTCAGAGGCACCAGCGGCTCCAGCTGGGAAATGGAGTGTGGAATGTGGCTGGGAAAATCCTGCCTGGGCTGTGCCAAGCAGGACGGACAAGCCCTGACCCCCATCCCCCAAACAACTCTCTCAAGGAGACATTTAAAAGGAATTACAATTGTTTGTGTCCTCTGAGTTGGACTCACCGGAGAAGTACCAACAAGAGATTCTCAGGAACTCAGAAGAACAAAACCGCCTTTAATGGGAACTTTAGAAAATCAGAGAAATTTTTGGAAAAAGATTTATTATGACATTGTAGTGGTTTTAGTTTGTTAATTTAAGATTTTTCTAATCCTGAGATTTCTTAATTAATGGATTGATGAATGTGGTGCATTTTAGTGTCGGTTAATTTTTTATGCATTTATTTTGTTCTAAAATAGGATTATGAGAAAGGTACAGGAGGCTGAAAATTTTAAAACAGTATAAAGAAAAAATTTTTAAAAGGAAATAAATGAAAAAAGGTAGTAAGAATTAAAATAAATTCTTGAGTACACTTGTTTTTCTTTACAACTTTTTTTTAAACTGACAATGTAAAGAAACCGAACTTAAAATTTCTAGTTAGTCTACTATTTCTTGAATAGTTTTTTTTTTAGTTTACTTTGGGAGAGAAGTTTTTCTTGTTAAGGTTATGGAGATTTTTTTGCCAGAGGAAAAAATAGGTTTTATGAGGCTCTTAATTCTGTCATGGATAACAGTTGCCTGGGGAACTTTGTTAAGGGAAGTTGTTTTTATTGCTACAAGCTTTTTTACAGCTTGTTCATGGGCCATGTCAACTTATGAGTTATTGTTTTAAAGATGAGTTGGTTAAAGGTAAAAGTTTTTATTATTTACTTTTAAAGTTATTTTTATTTCTGGGAATAGAGATCTTCTCTTGGGGATACTGGATTACTTTTTACCCCCTGTTTAGCTTTTTTATGAAATTACAGGTATTTTAACATTTGTTAATTTTAGTATGCAGGTTTTTGTTTGATATTAATTTGAATTTTTTTAAATAGTTTTATGTGTTATAAAGAAAAAGAGTTTTTTCTTTATAATTTATAAGAGGATTTTAAGATTAAGGTATTTTTCCTTCTTTTTTCTTGGGATTTAATTTCTTCTTTACTGACTTTGATGGTTATACCTTGTTTTTTTATATGCTTGTATTTTGATTTTTTATATGCTTGTATTTTGGTTTTTTCTTTTACTTGAGGGAGGAGGATTGAAAGGACTAACACCTGACCTGCCGGCAACTTGTGGTGGAAGTTGTGGTTGGGCTGTGTTAGGTTGGTTTTATGGTTTGTTTTTGGCTTTTTTTGTGTTTAAGTTTTTAGTTGTAGGGTTATTTTGTATGGGTTGTAGGTTGTAGGGGTTTTTGGTTTTAGTTGTTTTGGGGGGAGGGGACTTGATGGTAAGATTTTAATAGCTGTGGCTGGCTTCGTTCTGGTTGGGGTTTTGTAGCCTCGTTTGTTTTCCTGTTTGGTAGTTGTTGGAGTTTGGTTTGGTTGGAATGGGGACGATGGGGAGGGCACGGCCTGGAGAGGGGGGAAGGGCCTCAGCCCAAGACAGCATTGCTTGGTTTGGTTTTGGTTTGGTTTGGTTTGGTTTGGTTTGGTTTGGTTTGGTTTGGTTTGGTTTGGTTTGGTTTGGTTTGGTTTGGTTGAGATTGGGGCCAGAGCCGTGTCCTGCTACTTCTTTGTTGACTGGAAAACAAAGAGGAGGTTCCTGGGGTTTTTTGTCTTTAACATTTGTGTCACGGAGGCCTATTCAGTATCTTTGTGGTTTAATAGATTGTCAGTTACACAAAAAGTTTTGTATTACTTTTAAAAGTTCTTCTCATGTCAAACTACGACAGACATTCAATCAACAAAAACACTTCTCAAAGCATAGACTTGGCCCATTCAACTTCACAAACTCTAAGCCTGTTCAATTTAATATTAATCAAAATTTGCAGGAGCACAGAAACAGAAGACACAAAAAGAGACAAAAACATAAAAGATACAGAGAAGTACACACACAGCTACCAAGCCCTGGATTCCAGCACTGTTCAGATGGAAATTCCAAGAGATGGTAGGGTCAAGATGTGTGCTTGTCTTGTGGTCAGCCTTCAATAGCCCTTGATCTTCCTGGGCCCTTCCCCCCGGTGGGACTTGGGCTCATTTGGTCCCTCAGGAGCTGGGCTGGGGGCTGCAGAGGTGGCTGTGGAGCATTGCCTGTGCTGTGCCAGGGACTGGCAGCCACTGCTGGGCTGGGAGAGAGGCGCTGGGGGGATTGGGGTTCCAGGGCAGGGCAAGGCTGGACCTGCCTTTTCCTCACTCACGCATGAAATGTTTTGAGCCAAAAATCTCCTCTAGTCTGTCACAACAGGCAATGTTGGAGGTGAAATCCCAATTCTGGCTATGGGCACTTACAGGAGAAGGACAGTTCTTTTCTATTGGAAAGAATGCAGAGAGCCCCAGTGTTTGGAAGGCAGGTGAGAGCCTCAGTAGGCCAAGGCCAGCCTGACTTGTCAGGAATGGCAGATTTTGCCTGGGGTCTATCCTTGGTATTTGAGAATTTTGGGGCTGGGAGCCCAATCTTGGCCATGAGTGCCTGGAGAAGCAGGACAATTCTTTCCCATAGGAAGGAGAACACGGACACATCCCCAGTGTTTTGGGGAAAGATGAGAGGTGACTCTTGTGAAACCATTGCCAACCAGAGTTCTCCTGGCAATATTCCAAAGGGAACAATCCCTGGATATAAGGAAATTAGGAGGTGAAATCCCAATTCTGGCCATGGATGCCTTGAGGAGAAAAACGGTTATTTTCCTTTGGGAAGGAAAGCAAGGAGCCCCAATGTTTCAGTAGCAGATCAGAAGAGACCTTCAACATGCCCAGGTCAGCCTGACCAGTCAGGCAGTCTATGCAAAGCCAAACCAGTCAGACCTGTTCTGTGTTCCCATGGTTTTATGGTGCCCCATAGTGTCACAAGGGCCCCTTGATTACAAGAAGATCTGCAGTGTCACAATGGACCCTTGGTTCAATGGGGTCCCGGATTGTCACAATGGACCCTAGGCTCCAGGAGGCCCCGCAGTGTCTCAATTGTCTCAAAAATTCCATGAGGCCTTGCAGTGTCACAATGGTCTCCATGGTTCCACAGGCCCCACAATGTCACATGACTCCTCTTTGGACCTGGGGGTTTGCTGTGTCACAATGGTCTCCTTTGGCTCCACAGTGTCACAATGGACCATTGATGACAGGAGGCCCCTCTGTGTCACCCTGGAGCTTTGTTCCATGCAGCCCTGCAGTGTCACAAAGGCCTCTTGGTTTCACCAGGCCCAACAGTATCACAATGGTCCTCTTGGTTCTGTGGGGACCCCCAGGGTCACGATGGTCTCACTGGTGCCATAAGGCCTCACACTGTCACAATGCTTTGCTTATTCCATGGGCCCTCACAGTGTCACAATCGTCTCCATGATTCCATGAGTCCCCTCAGAGTCACAGTGGTCTCCTTGGTGCCATGGTGCCCCACAGTGTCACAATGTCCCTAGGTCTCACAGGGTCTCAGAGTATCACAATGGCCCCCTTGTTTCAAAAGGCCCCACAGTGTCACAGTGATCTCTTGGTCTCACAGGGCCCCACAGTGTCACAATGGTCCCTTGGTTCCATGGGCCCTGTGCTGTTGCATTCCCCACTCCCCTTCTCAAGCCGCCCTGAGAGCTGAGAAATGCTCCTTGGGCCTCGGCCTTGGCCAACAGCCCCTGGGCTCAGCTCCTCTGCAGCTCATCACAAACACTGTCTGCTCCAGGCACTGCTGCTGCCCAGTCAGCTCCTCGTTTCTGTAGGAGCAGCCCTGGGAACTGTTTTTGTTCCCTCAGTGGCACAACATCCCTGTTCTCACACTGCCAAAGAAACTGTTGATGCCTAGTGTGGCCAGGATGATCCATTGCTGGGACTGAAGCCCCTCTCTTGGGGCCCTACAAACAGCGCTCCAAAAGGAGCCCTTGGAGCTCTCCTGGGCCAGCGACTCCCTCTGAGTGGGGCCTCTCCCAGCCAGGAACTCTCCCGTTTGCTGCACTCAGGGATCCCGAACAATGATGGAGCCTGGGCCAATCCCCCCACTCCTCCAGGCTCAACCCTTCACCCACTGGGGAGATGCCAAAGGATCCACAGGGAGCATTTCGTGCCCTCAGGGGAATTTCTCACAGGATCCTTGCACTGACTCTTTGTGTCTGTGTGCACACAGGAGTGCCTGTGCTGGGGAAATGTGGCAGAAATGCTGCTCTCTGAGGGGTTTGAGTGCCTTGGATAGCTGAGTCATTCAGGCCTGTAAGTGAGGTTGTCATGAGGTCTAAGCTAAGTTAAATGCTCCTAAGAGTTATACTTTTGCTAAGTTGTTTTGTTTAATATAAGTTATAAGATAAGTTGAATATTGTTAAGTGTTATTCCACTGTTAAATTATTGAGTCATAGGTTTTAAGTTAGGTTAAATGTTAAGTGCTGTTAAGTGCTGTTCCTTTTGCTAAATTCTCAAGTTGAAGGTATCAGTCAAGGTTATGTTAAGACCTCCTGCTAAGCTTGAGCTCTGTTAACCTTTTGGGCCATATTCTTTTTATCCTTGCCCTCACTGTCCTTTTGTCACATACACACACACACACACACACACACACACACACACACACACACACACACAGAGGGACAGTTCTCGGTTCATTTCTGGTTTGATTGCCTGGATTCTGTTTGGTTTTGTTGTTGGTTTGTTTCCTTGGTGTGCCTGAAGTGTCCAGTCAGGAGCAGAGTGACTCTTGCCGAGGAACTTTGTGCTGCTGTCCCTTAATAATAAATCTGGTTTTTGCTGATCCCTTGCCGGGGATTTTTTCAGCACTCTCAAGGCCTCGTTCGTAACAAGGTGAAGGAGGCCTGGCCCAGGCTCTGGACCTGGGGGACACGGGGATGCTGCCAGGGGCTCCCTGTCCCCCTGTCCCACCCCCAGGGCCCCGGCCCCCCATCCCCGTGTCAGGCTCTGGGGTCGATCTCGTGGAACATCCTCTCGGGGAGACTGCAGCACCAGGGGCAGGGGGACCTGGGGGGACAGGTGACCCTGCTGTGCATGAGAAGGGTTGGACTGCTCTGGGGGGAACTGTGATGGGGGCCGGGGCAGAGTGACCTCCCCAGTGACCGCACACAGCCACTGAGATGCCACATAGTCCCTGTGATTTCACACAGCCATCTATGATGTCACAAAACCACATGTGATGTCACACATCCCCCGTGATGTCACACAGCCCCTCTGATGTCACACAGCATCCTGTGATGTCACACAGCCCCCGTGATATCACACTGGCCCTGTGATGTCACTCAGCCAAATCTATGATGTCACCCTGGGATGTCATACAGCAATGCTGTAATGTCACAGAAGACTGTGATGTCACAAAGTGACCCTTTGATGTCATAGTCTGTTCTGTGATGTCTCAGCCTGCTCTATGATTTTACACAACCACCTTTTGATGTCACTACCCACCCTCTGATGCCACAGAACCACACTCTATGATGGCAGAGTCTGCTTTATGGCCTCACACACTACTCTATGAGATCACAGCCAGCTCTGCGATGTCATAAAACCCTCTAGAACTCAGTTACATTGAAACACTGAAGTTTCTTGTAATTTGAAGAGATCCCTGTCAGGGCACAACTGAGAAAGTTTCCCCAGGTTTAGGGTAGAGCAGAACACTGGAGGCAGTGATGACAGCTGGGGACAAGCAAGGCAAAGGTGTCTCCGGTGCTGAGCAAAGCTGGATGTGTTTCAGGAATGCACAGGGCCAAGGCCTGAGCCCCAGCCCCTGGCAAGGCAGATCCTGTCCCTCCTTCCTTGCTCAGGGCTCTTCCCGGGATGGGCACTGGCATGTGGGGATGTGCAATGCCAAGGGCAGGACCGTGGGGCGACCCCTGCCAGGCTGCTGAGCAGGGACAAGGAGGCAATGAGGCCCCAGGCCTGCAAGGGTCACTTGTCCCCTCCTGGCCTCAGGCCCAGGGCCAGCAGCCATGGCCAAAGTGCTGCCCAAGTTGGCTCTGTCAGGGCTGTCTTCCAGCTGCTGCCCATCCCTGTGCCCTGTGCAGCCCAGGCTGTCCCACAGTGTCCCTGCCCTGTGCCTCTGTCCCTGCAGGTTTTCGGCATCCCCCAGCTGCCCCACCTGGCTGGGCCCTTCCTTTGCTGACAGCTCTGCCTCCTGCCTGCCTCTGCCTGCCCACACAAAGCATTGGGCTTGATATCAAAAGGGTTAATTCAATTTTTTCTGTGCCTGTGAGTTTTAAGTACAGGAACAAGGCATGTAGGGGCTGCTTTCCCAGCAAGGATGGTTGGAAGAGAAGATGAAGACATCTGGCTCAAGGGTGCAGGGATAGAGGAAACAAGGACTGAATCTGAGAACTTGGGGTGGGTTTTATGGAAATGGGTAAATTGTAATTCACATTTTGCAACTGTATTGAAGCAACAGGCTGGTAGAATTACATGCCCATGTGAGGTTAGGAGTTTTCCCTCACTCGACCTCAGGCCTGAATAAATGATACCCTCTTAAATAGCAAATTAGTGTTAAGGACCTTTATTCTGATATTTCAGAGATTTGGTTATGGCGGGGCCTCACAGAACAAGGAGTCAGCTGTGACACTGAGCAAACTCATGGAACAAAGGGTCCATTGTGACACAGCAGAACCCCATGGAACCAAAATCCTTTTTGGCACATTGGGGTCACATTGAACCAATGGCCCATTGTGATACTGCAGATTCAAGGAGACCATTGTGACTCTGAGAAACCTCTGGGTACCAAGGGGCCATTCTGACACAGCAAGGTCTCGTGGAACTATGGGTCCATTGTGACGCTGCAGAACCTCACAGAACAAAGGTGACCATGTTACACTGTGGAACCTCGTGGAATAAAGGGTCCATGGTGACACTGCAGAACCAAGGAGACTGCTGTTGGCAGTGTGAAAGCTCATGGAACCAGAAGTCCATTGTGACACAGCAAGGCCTCATGGAACCAAGGGTCTGTTTTTAAACTGTGTGGCCTCATGGAACCATGAGCCATTGTGACACAGTGTGGCCACATGGAGCCAAGGGGCCCTGTGACACTGTGGATACAAGGAGACCATTGGGACTGAGGAACCTCATGGAACCAAGAGTCCATTGTTCCACTGTGAGGCCCTGTGGAACCAAGGGGACCATAGTGACATTGCAGAGCCTCATGGAACAATGGAGACTCTTCTGACACTTTGGGACCCACTGGAACCAAGGAGCCATTGCAGCATGGCAGGGCCTCATGGAACCAAGGGGATCCCTGCAGTGATCCCTGTGGGTCTCCATGGGATGAAGGGTCCAATGGAACCAAGGATACCATTGTTACACAGCAGGGCCTCATGAAACCATGGAGGCCATTTTTACACTTTGAGGCCTTGTGGAACCAAAGGGCCATTGAGGCACTCAAGGGCCTTGTGGAGCCAAGGGGACCATAGTGACACTGGGGGGCTCCATGAAACCAATGGTCTGTTGTGACTGCAAGGCCTTATGGAATCATAGAAATTATTGTGACACCAAAAGCCTCACTGAACCAAGGGGCCATTGTGACACTATGAGGCCTCATGGAAGCAAGGGGCCATTGTGCCACTATGGAGTGTTGGCAGGCCAAGGGACAGTTGTCACACTGTGTGGCACCAAGGAGTCCATTGTGACATTACAGGGCCCCATGGAACTAAGGATTCGTGGAACAGTGCTGGGACACATGGAACCAAAGGTCCATTGTAACGTTGCAGGGCCTCATGGAACCCTGGGAGCCATTGTGACACTTTGAGGCCTCGTTGAATCAAGGGGCTCTGCAGGGCCTCATGGAACCAAGGAGACCCTTCTGACACTGTGATTCCCCATGAAACCAAGGGTCCAGTGTGACACCATGGAACCAAGGAGACTGTTGTTTGCTGTTGTTGGCAGTGCAAAAGCTCATGGACCCAAAAGTCCATTGTGACATTGTGGGGCCTCATAGAACCATGGAGACCACTATGACACTTCAGGACCCACTGGAATCAAGGGGCCACTGTGACACCACAGGGCCTCATAGAACCAAGGCAACCACTGTGACACTGCAAGGTCTCATGGAAGCAAGGGGCCATTGTGACACTGTGGGTCCCCATGGAAGCAAGGGGCCGGTGTAACACATCCAGGCCTGGTGGAACCAAGGGGCCATTGTGATCCTGGGGAACCCAATAGAACCAAGGGACCATTTTAAGACTCTGTGATCTCATGGAATCAATGGGCCATTATGGCACAGTGCTTTCCCATGGAAACAAGGAAACCATTTTGACACCGCAGGGCCTCATGGAAGCAAGGGGCCATTGCGCCACTGTGGAGCCAAGGAGACCATTGTTATATCACTGGGCCTCATGGAAACAAAGATCTGTTTTGATCCTACAGGACCTGATGGAACCAAGGGGCCATTGTGGTACTGCAGGGCCCCAAGGATAGAAGGACATGGAACAGGTCTGAATGGCTGGGCCTCCTGGGGCCTGCCTGACTGGCCCAGCTGGCCTTGGCATAATTGAGGGTTGCTTCTCATCAGCCCCTGAAACCCTGGAGTTCTGTGCTTTCCTTCCTGTGGGAAAGAACTGTCCTTCTCCTCCAGGGGTTCATGGCTGAAATTGGGATTCCTCCTCCATATTTAATTATATCCAAGGATTATTCCCATATGTCACCTGCTAGGACAGACAGCTCTGTCTGGTTCTGACATTTTGGGGGTCACCTCTCATCTGCCTTCAAAACACTGGGGGCTGTGCTTTTCTTCCCACGAAAAAAAATCTTTCAAGTCCAGGTATCCATGGCCAAAATTGGGAATGCACCTCCAAAATTCCTTACATCCAAAGATAGCTCCCAGACAAAAGCAGCCAGGCCTGTGGAGGTTCCCTTGGTTTCCTGAGGGCCAGCTCTCATCTGCCTTTGAAACACTGGGGCTCTGTACCTTCCTTCCTATGGAAAAGAACTGCCCTTCTCATCCAAATGCCCCTAGACAAAAGATGGGTTTGGCCTCCCAAATTCTGTCTATACAAGGATTCTTCCCTGACAACAAGTCTGGCTGGCCTTGGCCTCCTTGGGGCCACCTCTAATCAGCCTTTGAAAAACTGTGATTCCACCCTTTCCTTCCTGTGGAGAACTGCCATTCCAGTCCAGGAACCATGGCTGAAATGGAATTCCACCCCCAAAACTCCCTGTATATCCAAAGATTGCTTTCAGACAAAAGCTGCAAGGACAGATAGGTCTGTCTTGCCTTGGCCTCTGGTGATTTCTTCTCATCTGCCTTCAAACCCTGGGGTTCTGTACTTTCCTTCCTATGGAAAAGAACTGCGCCTCTTATCCAGGTGCTGTTGGCCTCAAGCACTTGACCACTCTATAGGGACACAGGAGCTCTGTAATCAGTGGGGTAGACATGGAGAACAGTGGAGGAGAACCCTGGGAGGGATTGAAGGGTGGTTTCAGAGATTGTGGATCTTTCTGACATAGTGGAGGACTGCTGGAGATAGAAAGAATTAATGCCAAGGGCAGTTGGGGAGGCCCAGAGTAGACATCAAGAGAAAAGAATTTCCCTGACAGGGCAGGGCTGTGGTGCAGCACGTCCCCAAGAAAGAACCTGGAGCAGCCCAAGGCTTTGTGTGGGCAGGCAGAGGCAGGCAGGAGGCAGAGCTGTCAGCAAAGAAAGTGCCCAGCCAGGTGGGGCAGCCGGGGGATGCCGAAAACTTGCAGGGACAGAGGCACAGGGCAGGGACACTGTGGGACAGCCTGGGCTGCACAGGGCACAGGGATGGGCAGCAGCTGGAAGACAGCCCTGACAGAGCCAACTTGGGCAGCACTTTGGCCATGGCTGCTGGCCCTGGGCCTGAGGCCACGAGGGGACAAGTGACTCTTGCAGGCCTGGGGCCTCATTGCCACCTTGTCTCTGCTCAGCAGCCTCGCAGGGGCTGCCCCACGGTCCTGCCCTTGGCATTGCCCATCCCCACATGCCAGTGCCCATCCCGGGAAGAGCCCTGAGCAAGGAAGGAGGGACAGGATCTGCCTTGCCAGGGGCTGGGGCTCAGGCCTTGGCCCTGTGCATTCCTGAAACACCTCCAGGTATGCTCATCACTGGAGACACCTTTGCCTTGCTTGTCCCTAGCTGTCATCACTGCCTCCAGTGTTCTGTTCTACCTGGAACCTGGGGAAACTTTCTCAGTTGTGCCCTGACAGGGATCTCTTCAAATTACAAGAAACTTCAGTGTTTCAATGTAACTGAGTTCTAGAGGGTTTTATGACATCACAGAGCTGGCTGTGACCTCATAGAGTAGTGTGTGAGGCCATAAAGCAGACTCTGCCATCATAGAGTGTGGCTCTGTGGCATCAGAGGGTGGGTAGTGACACCAAAAGGTGGTTGTGTAAAATCATAGAGCAGGCTGAGACATCACGGAACAGACAGTGACATCAAAGGGTCACTTTGTGACATCACAGTCTTCTGTGACATTACAGCATTGCTGTATGACATCACAGGGTGACATCATAGATTTGGCTGAGTGACATCACAGGGGCAGTGTGACATCACGGGGGCTGTGTGAGGTCCCTGGGGAGGTCACTCTGCCCCGGCCCCCCTCACAGTTCCCCCCAGAGCAGTCCAACGCTGCTTGTGCACAGTGGGGTCCCCTGTCCCCCCAGGTCCCCCCGTCCCCAGCGCCGCAGACTCCCCCAGAGGATGTTCCATGAGATTGACCCCAGAGCCTGACATGGGGACGGGGGCCGGGGCCCTGGGGGTGGGACAGGGGGAAAGGGACCCCCCAGCAACATCCCCATGTCCCCCAGGGCCAGAGCCTGGGCCAGGCCTCCTTCACCCTGGTACCAACGAGGCCTTGAGAGCACTGAAAAAATCCCCGGCAAGGGATCAGCAAAAACCAGATTTATTATTAAGGGACAGCGCCACAAAGTTCCTTGGCAAGAGTCACTCTGCTCCTGACTGGACACTTCAGGCACAGCAAGGAAACAAACCACCAACAAAACCAAACAAAATCCAGGCAATCAAACCAGAAATGAACTGAGAACTGTCCCTGTGTGTGTGTGTGACACAAGGACAGTAAGGGCAAGGATAAAAGAAATAAAGGGAGAAAAGCTTATAGAGCTCAAACTTAAACAGGACTCAGCTTACACCTTAATCTTAACTGATACCTTCAACTTGACAATTTAGCAAAAGAACAGCATTTAACACTATTTAACCTAACTTACAACCTATGACTTCATGATTTAATAGTGGAATAACATTAAACAATATTCATCTTTGCTTATAACATATTAAACTTGACTTGGCAACAAAAAAGCTCTTAACACAATTTACCTTATTTCTCATGATGTAACCTGACCTACAGGCCTGACTGACTCAGCTATCCAAGGCACTCAAACCCCTCAGAGAGCAGCATTTCTGCCACATTTCCCCAGCACAGGCACTCCTGTGTGCACACAGACACCAAGAGTCAGTGCAAGGATCCTGTGAGAAATTCCCCTGAGGGCACGAAATGCTCCCTGTGGATCCTTTGGCATCTCCCCAGTGGGTGAAGGGTTGAGCCTGGAGGAGTGGGGGGATCGGCCCAGGCTCCATCATTGTTCAGGATCCCTGAGTGCAGCAAACGGGAGAGTTCCTGGCTGGGAGAGGCCCCACTCAGAGGGAGTCGCTGGCCCAGGAGAGCTCCAAGGGCTCCTTTTGGAGCGCTGTTTGTAGGGCCCCAAGAGAGGGGCTTCAGTCCCAGCAATGGATCATCCTGGCCACACTAGGCATCAACAGTTTCTTTGGCAGTGTGAGAACAGGGATGTTGTGCCACTGAGGGAACAAAAACAGTTCCCAGGGCTGCTCCTACAGAAACGAGGAGCTGACTGGGCAGCAGCAGTGCCTGGAGCAGACAGTGATTGTGATGAGCTGCAGAGGAGCTGAGCCCAGAGGCTGTTGGCCAAGGCTGAGGCCCAAGGAGCATTTCTCAGCTGGCAGGGTGGCCTGAGAAGGGGAGTGGGGAATGCAACAGCACAGGGCCCATGGAACCAAGGGACCATTGTGACACTGTGGGGCCCTGTGAGACCAAGGGACTATTGCGACACTGTGGGGCCCTGTGAGACCAAGGGACCAGTGTGACATTGTGGGGCCCTGTGAGACCAAGGGACCAGTGTGACACTGTGGGGCCCTGTGAGACCAAGGGGCCATTGTGACACTGTGGGACCTTCTGAAATCATGGAGACCACTGTGACATTGCTGGGCCTCATGGAACCAAGGGCACTGTGCTGATGCTGTGTGGCTCCATGGAATGTAGGGATCATCGTGCCACAGACAGGCCCCATCACACCAAGAGTCCATTGTGACGCCTAGGGGCCTCATAGAACTGTGGAGACCATTGTGACACTTTGGGGTGTCACGGGACCAAGGGGCCATTGTGACACTGCAAGACCCCATGGAGCCAAAGGTCCATTGTGACATTGCAAGGCCCCTTAGAATCATGGAGAGACCATTAAGATACTTCACAGCTTCAGGGAACCAAGGGGCAGTGTCACACTGTGGGGTTCCATGGAACCAAGGAGCTCACTGTGACATGGAAGGGACTCATGGAATCATGAAGACCCTTGTGAGCCTTCAGGGCCTCAGGAAACCAAGAGGATGTTCTGACACTGCAGGGCCACATGGAATCACTGAGACCATTGTGACACAATGAGGTCCCATGGAACCAAGCAGAGCATTCTGACGTTTTATGGCAATTTGGAACCAAGGATTCATTGTGATACCACAGGGCCTTATGGAATCAAGGGCATCATAGTGACACTGGGGGGATCCACTGAACCAAGGGGATCATTGTGACATTGTGGGGCCTGTGGAACCACAGAGACCATTGTGACACTGCAGAGCCCCATGGAACCAGGACAACACAGAACAGCTCTGGCTTGTTGGGCATCCCGGGGGCCACCTGACTGGTCCAGCTGACTGTGGCATGTGGAGGGTCTCTTCTCATCTGCTACTGAAACACGGTGGCTCCATGCTTTCCCTCCTATGGAAAAGAACTGTCCTTCTCCTCCAGGCTCCAATGGCCAGAATTGGGAGTTCCACCTCCAACATTCCCTGTTGTGACAGAGTTGAGGATCTTCTTGGCTCAAAACATTTCATGTGTGGGGAGGAAGGGGCAGGTCCAGCCCTGCCCTGCCCTGGAACCCCAGCCTCTGCCCAGGGATGCCCTGCCCTGGAACCCCAATCCTCCCAGAGCCTCCATCCCAGCCCAGCAGTGGCTGCCAGTCCCTGGCACAGCACAGGCAATGCTCCACAGCCACCTCTGCAGCCCCCAGCCCAGCTCCTGAGGGACCAAATGAGCCCAAGTCCCACCTGGGGAAGGGCCCAGGAAGATCAAAAAAGACAGTGAGAAGACATTGAAGGCTGACCACAAGGCAAGCACACATCTTGGCCCTATGTCCTCTTGGAATTTCCATCTGAACACCACTGGGATACAGGAGTTGGTAGCTGTCTGTATGCCTCTCTAAATCATTCCTGCTTTCCTTGGAGAAGGAGCTGCCCGAGACACAAAGGGATGTTCATTTATTGCCAGCCAACAAAGGCAAGGGAAGCACAGCTCCATGAAATGCAGAAGTCATTCCTCTGCTGAATATTAAATCCACTTTGCTCAGCAGACAGTCTCAGAGCAATGGAAAACACCTTCTGTGCCCAGCACAGATCCCAAGATCCCCCAAACCCTCCCTGCCCTGATTCTGCCCAGATTTGCTCTTTGCACACGAGTCACGCACTGAAGTCAGGAGCTCCCTTCATGCCCAGAGGGAGGAAAAGAGAGAAAGGGGATGAAGAGCTCTCCTGTGCAGAGCCAAGGTCCAAGCGCAGCCCCTGCAGTGGGAACCACAACTCATGAGGTTTGTGTCCTTTGTGCTCAGGGCCTGGTGACACTCAGAGGCACAGAAAGGTTTCTTGCCAACAAACACAAGTTGAACATTTGAACAGTTTAATAACCATTACACCTGGTTGTTAACATCACAGCAACACATCCCTCAGCTCTCTGGGATGACCCAGCAGCATCTGACATGTCATTATTCCCCAGGGACTTCTGTACAGGAACAGCTTCAGACAAAGAAATAAAAAAAGGTAATTCTATGATAGATATAAACACAATTAAGATGTTGACTAATGTGATATTTATTTGAACATCAGAATGACTGGGAAACTCCCTGAAGATCAGAGCATGAAGCCAGCCAGTTGAGAGGCACTTGAATGACCAGAGAGCATCGGGAGGAGGAAATCTGGGAGAAATGGGAAGAATAAACATCCAGCCGGTCTAGTAAAGAGATGTCCTTAGACATGGCCATTTAACCAGGAGACCTGGAAACACCTGATGGAAAACAGAGATTAAATATTAGACTGAATATTGGTGAAAAAAGTTGATGGGAAGATCAGTATTTCTTTTCCTTTTGCCATCAGTACACTTCCAGGAAATCCCCATTCCTGGAGAGAAAATTTTTCCATTTCTTAAAGGTACTCAAATATCCCAGATAATAAAGATTTGTTTATATATTATGAAACTAACAGATATTAAAACCTGTGCCCCTTTCCAGGCAGACATCAGCTGTGTGCCCATGAACAGGCAGTGCCACTTGTGCCCTCAGGTGCCCAGCTGGGATTGGATCTCTCAGAGAGCACCTGAGAGAGAGCAGAGCACCCTGCAAGCTGCAGGTCCCGGACAGCCCCGCAGGGCTCCTGTCCCATCAACATCTGCTCTGCTCCAGTCTGAAACAGGGCCCAGCATGGTGCCGGGATCATCAGAGAGATGAGGTGTGTGCTGGAATTCAATGGCCTCCCCATCCCACAGCAGCCCTGCATTTCCCTCCTGCAGCCTTGGTCTCCAGCACAGCCATGAAGTTTCCTTGGGCTCTGGACTGTTGCTGCAGCCCCTAAGGGCAGCTGAGCTCTGCCTTTGGCACAGTCAGGCCTGGCCAGCGCAGGCCATGCTCAGCAATTGCTTGTGTGTGCCTGGCCTTGCTGTCAGCCCCAGCAGTGACTGTGTGGCCCCTTTGTGGGCCTGTGCTGGCCCAGGCATGGTGGCCCAGCTCCTGTGCAGGCCCAGGCCAGGAGCATTGCGGCTGGGAACGGCCCCTGTGCCGTGGTGCCCACGGCAGCCTTGGGGCTCTGTGCCCCATGGCCTCCTGCTGGGCAGCCTCTGACAGCTCCTGCAGAACCCTGGCACCTGTGGGGCTGCACAGACAGCCCTGCCCCGGGCTCTGCCAGCCTCTGGGCCAGCAGAGAGGCCGGCCAGGGCTGGCCATGGCTGGGAACAGGCCCTGAGCCCCACAGGAGGATGGAGCTAGGCCACAGCCAAACTCAGCCCAGGCCAAAGCTGGGCTCAGCAGCCAGGGCTGCCAAGGCATGGGCACAGAGACTGGCGCTGACAAATGTCCTGGGCCCCCTCCCTGCTCTGTCCATGCCCCCAAGGGCACAGAGCAGCCTCCTCTCTGGGCCACTTGCCTCTTTGCAATGCCTTGCACAGGCGCTGGCCCTGCCCCACAAGGCCTGGCCTGAGTCCTGCCCCTGCACACTCAGCCAGGCTGAGATGGACACTGATGGTTTCTGGGCCAGGCTCTCGGAGCCCAGCCCAGCTCCCTGCAAGCTCTGCCAGCTGCCCTGAGCTCTGGGCAGCACCAAGGGCCTCTCCCCAGCCCAGCCCAGCCGGCTCTGGCCCCACAGCTCTGCTCAGGCCAGGCTGATCTGGGCACTGGCCCCACGGCCTCAGCCCCTGCCAAGGGCACAGCAGCAGCTGCAGCTGCCATAGGACTCAGCCCCAGCCATGGGGGAAGGTGCTTGGCCAAGGCCAAAGGAGCTCCCTGGCTGCCTTGCTCCCCTCTGCATGAGGTGCTGAGAGCTCTGCAGCCCCTGCTGCCATCCCATCTGCCCAGGGCAGCACAAGAGCCCCAGCCTTGGGGCCCTCAAGAGCTGCTCCTGCTCCAGGCCCAGGGCCCATGCCAAAGCTGGGGCAACCACAAAGCTGTGCCCATTTCTGTTCATTGCTGCTCTGATGGGGATGGATCCTCAGCCATTTGGAGGGTGATGATGAATTTTACTCCTCCAGAGGCCTCTTCTTTCTTGAGCCCTTCAGTTAAGGAATTCAATGAAAAAGGCTCATGAACATTTGTGCAAAACACCTGAGCAAGAAAAGCTGAGGGGAATAATTGAAATTTTCAATTCTTCTGTTGTAAATTAGTCACATTTCAGAAGTGTATTCAAAGTGAATATACTATATTGGAAACAATGCAGAGAGAATTGTTTTGTCCTGTTTTCTTTTCCTGTTTATAGATTGATTTCAGCAATCCCCAGTTGGTATTGATCTCCAGCACTTCCTCATGCATTTTGAACAGATATGAAACTCAAGACCCTATATGGCTGACAATCAATAACACTTTGTCCCTGCCCCCATCCCACCATTTCCTTCATCCAAACCCTGACCCTCAGGGCTGCTGAGGAATGGA
Organism: Emberiza elegans; assembly: GCA_024865655.1. Classification (NCBI taxonomy): domain Eukaryota; kingdom Metazoa; phylum Chordata; class Aves; order Passeriformes; family Fringillidae; genus Emberiza; species Emberiza elegans. Next base: position 7,403 of record JALJVW010000451.1, on the reverse strand, counting down.
GTCACATCCAGGGGTGTCCTCAGGGCTCAGGACTGGGGCCAGGTCAGTTCAATCTCTTTATTGCTGATCTGGAGGAGGCCACTGAGGGCACCCTCAGTCAGTTCCCAGGTGAGCCCAGGCTGGGTGGGAGTGTGGCTGTGCTGGAGGGCAGGAAGCTCTGCAGAGGGATCTGGCCAGGCTGGAGCCATGGGCCCAGGACAATTGGATGAGGTTCACCAAGGCCAAGGGCCGGGTCCTGCCCTGGGCTCACAACCACCCCAAATCCCTGGCTGGGCCCTGCCCCTGATCCCCAGTGCCTGTCCTGTTTCCTTCATCCCTCCTTTGCCAGGCACTTTCTGGGACAAGGGAGCTCTGCTCTGGGCATGGAGGGAGGTCCAAGTGCAGCCACTGGAGTGGGAACCACAACTCATCAGGTTTGTGTTCTTCTGGGGGACCAGGAACTGGTGAGACTCAGAGGCACAGAAAGTTTCTCTTCATGGCCAACAGACCACAGATGAACAGGATACAATTTAGTAACAATCACACAATTAAAATAACAATCACACAATTAAAAACTCTTCCCTGAGCTATGTGCAACATCCCAGCAGCATCTGAGTCCACCACACACAAGGGATTTCCATACTAGAATTAATTTCAGACAAACGTGGTTCTGTGATAGATATAAACACAATTAAGTTCTTTTATCAGGATGCTCATCTTGGAGTGGGGGCAAAAGAGCTCAGAACAATTCCTGATTTGCAAAGCTGTCAGTGGTGGGTGGAGAAGGCAGGTCAGGCTGCTCTTGGTGTTGAGGAAATGCTGAAACCAGCCTGACTCATTTCATCTCCTCATGCCCTGGCTGATCTCCCCTCTTTCCCCTTCCAACCATTGGCTTTTGTCTCCCACCAGGCCCCCTGGTGAAGAGCCTGGCTCTGTGTTCTCCATCCCCTCCTGGCTGGCACTGCCAGGCTGGGATGAGGAGCCCCTCAGCCTTCCCTGCTCTGGGCTGGACAAGCCCAGCTCCCTCAGCCTCTGCTCACAGCCCAAGGGCTCCAGCCCCACCTTGGAGGCCCTTCCCAGACCCTGCTCCAGCTGCCAGACATCTTTCCTGCCCTGGGCAACCCAAACCAGGCCACAGTGACCTGGATAATCCACGTCCTTGATGTCCTGGTCACACAGCCCTGGCCCCTTGTCCCCATGTCAGGCTCTGGGGTGGATCCTGTGGAACATCCTTTGGTGGAGGCTGTGGCTCCAGGTGGGCCAGGGGGATCCCGGGGGACAGGGACCCTGCTTGGCATGGACAGCATTGGACTTGTTGGGAGAAACTGTGAGGGGGAGCTGGGGCGGAGTGACCAACCCAGTGACCTGACACAGACCTGCTGGGATGTCACACAGCCCCTCTGTGATGTCAAAGCCTGCTCTGCAATGTCACAGCCCATTCTCTAATGTAACACAGCTGGTCTCTGATGTCACAGAGAGGTCTGTGATGTCACAGCCTGCTCTGTGATGTCAGACCTCTGCCCTGTGATGCCACAGCTGGCTCTGTGAAGTCACAGAGGCAGTCTATGGTGCAATTGCTGCTCAATGACCTCACATAACCCACTCTGTGATGTCATAGCCCACTCTGTCACCTCATGCTATCAGATGAGAAATTGTCAGGTGTGAGCTGACACCTGGAGCTTGTTCTCCAAAACCCCAGGCCTATGGAAACCACACAATGCCCATTGTGTGAGAAGGGGAACTGGAAGTTCAGCAAGCCTCAGTGTCCTGCCAGCTCAGCCAGGCCCACTGGAACATTGGGGTCCATGACCACAAGGGACCACCAGAGAGACTCCTCAGGACAACCAGAGTGCATGGGTAAAGGGGAGGGGAAATATGTTAATGATTTGGGGGAAATGGTTATCATATGTATGTTTAGTCCAGGACAATCAATGAATATGTGAGCAAAATACAGAAAATAAACAGAAACTTTCCTGCACTCAGCATGCAGGGCTTTGAGAGGAGCTATCCCCCGTGCATCCAGCTGAAGAAAGAATGCTGCTTCTTAATCTACATTGGTGTTAAGGAGTTCTCTGTTTTACCCAATCTTTGGTGACACTCCCACTGCCAAGGAAAGCTCTGTCTGCTGCTGGTCACAAACAGAGAAGGGCTGGTGGCAGATGTGGGGCTCAGAGGCTGCCTGGGGCACAGTGACCATGAAACAATCAAGTTTTCAATGTTCTGTGAAAGAAGGAGGGGCAGCAACAAAACTTCTACACTGGAATTAGGAGGGGCAGACTGGGCTGCTCAGGATGCAGATTTGGGGAGTACCAAATCAGGTACTGATTTTTAAGGGAAACAGCTCTTAAAAACAAAGGGGTCCAGGAAGGACAGATGCATTTCAAGAAAGTAATCTTAAGGGGGAAGGAGCAGCCTGTCCCAATGTGGCAAAAGATGAGCAAGTGAGGAAAATGACTGTCCTGGCTGCCCATGGAACTTTTGTGGGGACTCGGGGGGAAAAAAGGAGCAGCACCACAGGAAGTGTTTAAGGATGTAGTTAGGTTATACAGAAAGAAAAGTCGAGAGGTGAAAGCTCAATTAGAACTTAACCTGGCAACATCTGTAAAAAAAATATGAAGTGTTTTTGTAAAAAAATTTATAGCAAAAGGAGGTATAAGGAGAACGTCTACTCTCTATTGGATGCAGTGGAGAATATAGTAACTAAAGATAAGGAAAAGGCTGAGCTGCTTAACACCTTGTTTGTCTCAATTTTCAATATTAGGACAGGCTGTCCTCAGGACAAGTGTTCTCCTGAGCTGGTAGATGGGCACAGGGAGCAGAACAGACACCTGTAATCCAGGAGGAAGCAGTTGGTGACCTGCTGAGCCACTCAGATGCTCACAGGTGTATGGGATCAGATGGGATCCATCCCAAGGGGATGAGTGAGCTGGTGGATGAGCTCCCCAAGCTGCTCTCCATCATTTACCATCAGTCCTGGCTAAGTAGGGAGGTCCCAGAGGACTGGAGGTGCCAATGTGAGCCCATCCCCAAGAAGGGCTGGAAGGAGGATCTGGGGAACTCCAGGCCTGTCAGCCTGACCTGGGTGCCTGGCAAGGTTATGGAACAGATCACCTTGAGTGCCACCACAGGGCACCCTCGGGATGGCCGAGGGATCAGAGCCAGCCAGTATCTGCATTGATGGTCTGGATGAGGGGATTGTGTCCAACATCAGCAAATTTGCAGATGACACCAAGTTGTCTGGGAGTGTTGATCTGCTGGAGGGTAGGAGGGCGCTGCACAGGGCCCTGGACCGGCTGGATCCAGGGCCCAAATCCAGCAAGGTGAGGTTTAACAAGTCCAAGTGTCAGGTGCTGCACTTTGGCCACAACAACCCCTGCAGCACTACAGGCTGGGGACAGAGGGGCTGGAGAGCAGCCAGGCAGAAAGGGATCTGCAGGGACTGATGGACAGCAGGCTGGACATGAGGCAGCAGTGTGCCCAGGTGGCCAAGAAGGCCAATGGCTCCTGGCCTGGATCAAGAATGGTGTGGCCAGCAGGAGCAGGGCAGGGATTCTTGCCCTGTTCTGAGCACTGGTTGGGCAGCACCTTGAGATCTGTGTCCAGTTCTGGGCAGGCAAGAGGAAGAAGTTTGTAGCAGGAAGAGGAAAGAAAGCAAAGGTGAAGCCAAGGAAATGCTGAGGGCAGTTTGGGGGTGGCTGCCAGGCAGCCCTGGCTCTGAGCAACAGCGTCTGCAGTGGGACAGGACACTCCCAGCTGATGGGAACAAACTTTCTGGCTGACTGCAGAGGCCAGGACAAAGCTGAGTGGTTTCCTGGTGTCCCCCCAGCCCTTGCTGGCCCCAGGGGCTGATGGCATTTGTGCTCCCTCAGGTTCATGTCCCCACAGCAACAGCATGGGGTGCTCCCAGCCTGCTGTGTGCAATGCAAACAGGGGCTGCTGAGCCAGTGCTGCCGTGTCTGTGCCTGCAAGGATGGGGCACCTGTGTGAGCTGGGGAGAGGCCAGGGCTGCAGAGGGGATGTTGTTGGCAGCTCCATGAGGATGCTCTGGGACGCTGCCCTGGGCTGTGCAGCGCACTGGGGATGGATCAGCCCCTGCTCTGCTGCTCCTTCCCATCTCCCCCAGGGCCCTTGCAGAGCCCCAGCCATGCTGTTTGCCCCCAGCCTGCCCACGGCCAGCCTGGGGCTGCTCACGGGGTTTTCTGTGCTGAGCATTGGCCTGGCCGTGTTCTTGAGAGAGCCTGGGCAAGGAGCCTGGAGCCCCCAGGGCCTGGCCTGAGGCGTCAGCACTGCCCCAGCAGTGCCCATGGCCTGTCCCTGCTGCAGCCCCGGCACTGCCACCCCCAGGACTGTGCCCGGCCCCGAGAGCACTCAGGCCCTACAGCAACACCAGGGCCACCAGGGCAGCAGGGCAGGGCCATGGCAGCAGCACTGGCAACACCAAGTGCTGCTGCTGCTGCTGGGCACAGCTGCTGGGCCAGCCCTGATCTGCCCCAGCTCTGCACACAGACATTGCTGCTGCAGCTCCAGAGAAGGCAACAAAAGGGCATCTCTGCAGAAAACTCTTCAGGGACATCCTTTAGTTCCTTTAAAGCCACCAAGTACACAGCCCCTCATTGACACTGTCTGTGGCCACAGGGATGGTGGAAAGAAAATTAGAATTGGTACAAACAGTGACATTTATTTATGGACAATATGAATACCTAAAATGAAGGAAAAAATACCACCACAACCAAACCAACAAGAAGTATCAAAGATGACTTTTATTACAAGTGAATTGAAGAAATTAGGCAGCAATTTAATGTTCCTGAAACCATCCAGTCATCAGTCTCCACACTGCACCCTTGAGCTCCTGGTTCCTCAGGCTGTAGATGAGGGCGTTCAGGGCTGGAGGCACCACTGAGTACAGAACTGACAGGGCCAGATCCAGGGATGGGGAGGACATGGAGGGGGGCTTTATGTGGGCACATATGGCAGTGCTGAGTAACAGGGAGAGCACGGCCAGGTGAGGGAGGCAGGTGGAAAAGGCTTTGTGCCGTCCCTGCCTAGAGGGGATCCTCAGCACAGCCCTGAAGATCTGCACATAAGAGAAAACCATGAACACAAAACAGCCAAATGATAAACAGATGCTAATAGCAATGAGCCCAAATTCCCTGAGGTAGTATTTGGAGCAGGAGAGCTTGAGGATCTGTGGGATTTCACAGAAGAACTGGCCCAGGGCATTGCCATGGCACAGGGGCAGGGAAAATGTATTGGCTGTGTGCATGAGAGCATTGAGAAAGGCACTGGCCCAGGCAGCTGCTGCCATGTGGGCACAAGCTCTGCTGCCCAGGAGGGTCCCGTAGTGCAGTGGTTTGCAGATGGACACGTAGCGGTCGTAGCACATGATGGTCAGGAGATAAAACTCTGCTGAGATGAAGAACATAAAGAAGAAGAGCTGAGCAGCACAACCTGAGTAGGAGATGTTCCTGGTGTCCCAGAGGGAATTGTGCATGGCTTTGGGGACAGTGGTGCAGATGGAGCCCAGGTCACTGAGGGCCAGGTTGAGCAGGAAGAAGAACATGGGCGTGTGCAGGTGGTGGCCGCAGGCTACGGCGCTGATGATGAGGCCGTTGCCCAGGAGGGCAGCCAGGGAGATGCCCAGCAAGAGGCAAAAGTGCAGGAGCTGCAGCTGCCGCGTGTCTGCCAATGCCAGCAGGAGGAAGTGCCTGATGGAGCTGCTGTTGGACATTTGCTGGGGCTGCACATGGGGACCTGCTCATGGATAAGGACAGTGAGGAGTTAAAGGAGATCCCTGTAAGCAAAATCAAAACCTTTTCCCATACACCCTCCTCTGTCAAACACACCAACAGCCTTTGGTGTTTAAGAGTTCTGTGGTTTTCTTTTTACATTCCCTCCCTGTCTCTCCTGCTATACTTGGATATCAGAAACCCTCAGCATTTCTGCTGCCCTCTGGTAGAATAGTGTGAGTTCCTGAGGCAAGATTAATAGTGGAGACTTCATTCTCTTTGGAGTTTCTCTGGGCTTTCTCTTTTCTCAAATGGAGAATTTTCACACTCTCATGTTTCTCTTAAAAAACCCCAGGCACTGCTGAGAGCAGATGGATCCACCCTAGCCCAGCTCCACATTTGTAGCCAAGGACTCACGTTGATCATTTCACCAACCCAGAAGCATTTTCAGTGTCACAACACCTCTGCCTTTCCCCATCAATCTTATAATTCAGAGATGCCCTAGGACAGGTTTGCACCCTGGATTGAACCTCCCAGCTTGGACTGGAATCTCAGGGAGACTTCCAAGTGTTCTTATGATGGCATTGGATGAAGGGAGATGCAGCTCCTTCCCTGGCTGCACTGACAGCATTGCCCAGAGCCGGGCACTGGGGACAGCGTCACCCTGAGCCAGCTGTGCCCCCTGCCAGAGCCCCCAGGGCCGGGCAGCTGCTCCCAGCCCTGTGCTCTGCAGAGGGAACTGGGCCCAGGGCTGCAGAGCTGCCCCACGGCTCTGCTGCAGCTCTGCCTGCACAGGAGGGGCTGCACGCCTTGGAGCCCCGGCCCTGAGGGCAGAGGCTGGGCTGGGGCACAGGAGGGAGGGGGCTTGTTCAGAGGGAGGGGCTGCACTGGAGGGGATCCTGTGGGCATCTCTAAACTCTCCTGCCACAGCATTGCTGGGTTTTGTTTCCTCTCATTGCCTGATCTTCTCTCTGCTTCCTGGAGATTTTCCTCCTGCAGGTGTTTCCCTGTGCCTGATCTCTCCCTGCCAGCACCCACAGACCCCAAATCTCTGTGCACTCTCCTTGGCCTGACAGAACCCTGCCTGTTTGCAGGGCACTGGCTGGGGGCAGGTTCTGTTTGCAGCTTGGAGAAAGGACAGCTCAGACTGAGCCTGATGGGTCCAGCAAAGGTGATGCTGGTGCTGTCCATGGGCAGAGTGGCTGAAAGCACATTAGGGATCTCCTGTGAACCTATTGATCACTTTAAGTAACAGTACAGATGTCTCCGGCACTTGTCAAAATTAATAATACAATAATTTATAAGGAACCTTTAATATTTATTCCCCCCTCCCTGCCATTCTCCAATAGTAGGAGACTGAATGCAATGTTATAGGAAATTTCCTCATTTATATTAAAATCCTTTACTTGGAAATATTCCATGACTGATCAGAACCCCTCGGCATGTCAGAGCTTCATGAACATTTCACCTCCCCTGCACCAGAAATACCCAGAGTTGTACTCACAGGCTCTGTAGGCATTGGGATGTTCCACCTGTAGGAGATGGCTCCAGGAGCTGCAGCTGAATTGTCCTGCAGCCAGAGGTTCCGGTGCCAAGGGCTGGCAGGGATTCTACCCCAGGCACTTCTCAGCACCTTCCCAGCCCTGACTGATTGAAGCTCTCTGTGCCTCTGTGCTGTGCCCAGGCTGGCTGCAGGCA
>JALJVW010000449.1:0-10154 GCA_024865655.1 Emberiza elegans | reverse complement strand
TAATACACAATAAGAAAAAGACATGATCAAAAAAGCATCTGAGTTTTTGGGTGAGAATTTAAGAATGTGATCTATTGATGTTCCAGCAGTCAAACCTGTTCAAATACTTTCCTCAGGCTTCCTTGAGATGAGAGGTGACCACCAGAGGCCCAAGGCCATCCAGAGCTCTGTCCTGGCAGCTTTTGTCTGGGAGAAACCCTTGCATAGAGGGAATTTTTCAGAAGTACCAATTTTTGGCCAAGGGTGCCTGGAAAGGAGACATGGTTCTTTTTTTCATAGGAAGGGAAAGCCCAGAGCCCCAGTTCTCCAGGGGCACAAGAGGCAGACCTCCCTCAACATGCTGGAGGTCAGCTGGACCAGCCAGACAGACCTGTTCCATGTTGCCTTGGTTTCACAGTGCTCTGCAGTGTCCCATGGTTTTCCTTGATTCTGAACATGTCACAACAGCCCTCCTTCCATGAGGGCCCACAGGGTCACAATGGCCCTTGGTACCTGTGTGGTGACCCACAGTGTCACAATGGTCCCTTGATTCCATGGGGCCTTGCAATGCCACAATGACCCCATGGATCCATGGTGCCCCTCAGGATCCAATGTCCCTTTGGCTCCATGATACTCCTGAAATGCAGCAATGGCCTGGTTCCTGCTGGTTCCACAGGAGCCCATGCAGCCCAACAGACACAATGATGTCCTGGTGTTACAAGACCCCCAACAGAGTCAGTCCCTTGGTTCCACAGACCCCAATAGTTTCACCATGGTTCCACAGAAAGGAAAACCTCAGAGCCCCAGTGTTTCAGGGGCTGTCTGTGACACCACCAGAGGTGACAGCCAGATCTGGTTCTGGCAATCTTTCATCCAACAGAATATTCTGTATCTCAGATATACCATTTTAGTTCAGAATCCCGCAGCCTGTGAGTACCTGGAACTGACTTTCCCACTGGAAGGGAAAGCACAGACCCTTGGTTCAATTAGAGGGACCCCTGGCCAAGACCAGACAGGCTTGTCTGTCCTGGCAGTTTTTGTTCTGGGAGAAACCCTTGATAGCCCCCAATGTTGGCCATGAGGCCTGGACAGAAGTGTCACAATGGTCTCCAGTTTCCATGAGGCAGACCTTCAATGTTGAGCCAGTCCCAAGCCATGAGACCTTTTGTTCCATGGAGGCCCCACAGTTGTGGTCCATGAATCCCACTGGTTCCCATGGGCCCTGTAGGTCCCCCCTTGGTTGAAACATGGTGGGTCTCCTCCAGTGCCACAATGGCCCTTTGCCTGTCTGTCCCTTCACCTTGGTTCCCAATTGGTTCCTTGGTTCATATGGGGAATTTTGAGTGTCCCAATGGTCTCCATATTCCATGCCTGGGCCCTGGGGTCCATGGGGGCCATGAGCCCCACAGTGTTCCATGAACAGTTCCATGGAGCCCAGTTGGGTTCCAATGGTCCCCTTATAGGTGCCACACAGTGCCATGGCCCTACAAATAATGGACTCCTTCCTTCTATGAGGCCTTGTAATTGTCAAATGGTTTCCTTGTTCCATGAGGCCTTGTAATGTCACAATAGCGTATATTCTCCCTGATGGCCTCTGAAGGTGTCCCAATGGACTCCTTGGTTCCATGAGTGGGCCCTGCACTCTTTAAGAATGGCCTTGTGTCCTTGAGGTTCCCACGGGGCTGTCACCTTGTGTCCCTTTGGACCCTTGGGGCCCTTGGGGTGTCACAATGGTCCCTTGGTTCCATGGGGCCTCAAAGTGTAAAAATGGCCTCCACCTTGCAACAATGGACCCTTGGTTCCATGGTTCCTGATAGTTCCATGGAGACCTGTAGCCTCCTTTGGTTCCATGGTGCCACTTAAGAATGCCCTTTATTTAATGGTCCCAAAGTGTCTTGGTTCCATGAGGGCCTGAAAATGCCACAATGGCCCCTTGGTTCCATGGAGACTGGTTCCTCCATAGTCACAAGGGCCTCCTTGGACCTATCCCATGAGGCCCAGCAAGCATCCCAAAGGGACCCTCCTTGGTTCCACAGTGTCAGAATAATGGCCCTGGAGCCCCAGTGTCACTCTGGTTCCATGGTTCCATGAGGCCCCTGAAGTCACAATGGTCACAATCCTTGGTTGTCATGAAGGTCTCCATACTCAGCCATGTGGTGTCCATGAGGCCCCTTTGTCATGGACCCCATGGCCCTTGGTTCCATGGGGGCCTGCACCACAGTGTTTGTCACCCATGGTCCCCTTGGTTCCATGAGGCCCAGCAGAATCAGAATGGTCCCATTGGTTCCATGGAGGCCACAGTGTCACCATGTGGTTCCATTGGTTCCATGGAGCACCACAGTGTCACCATGGTCCCATTGGTTCCACAGGCCCCCACAGTGTAACAATGGGGCTTTGGTTCCATGAGGTCTCAATGCATCACAATGGACCTTTGGTTCCATGAGGCCTCAATGTCAGTGTCAAATGGCCCCTGGTTCCATGTGGGCCCTGCAGTGTCAAAACAGGTGGTTCCATGGTTCTGTCAAACCCTACAGTCTCCAATGGTTCAAAACCCCCTGGACCCCAATGGACCCTTGGTTCCATGAGCTTTCCACTGTCAACAATGGTCTGAGTTCCACAGTGTCACCATGGATCCTTTGTTCCATGAGGTTCTGTAGCATAACATGACCACCTTGATTCCAGAAGGTTCTGCAGTGTCACAATGGACCATTGGTTCCATGCAGCCCCAAACTCTCACAATGACCCCATGGCTCCATGAGGTCCATACTGTCAACAATGGTCTCCTGGGTCCCATGAGGCCCCTTCTCTATGGTCAATGGACTTTTTTTCCCATGGGGTTCCAGTCATCACAATGGACCCTTTGTTCCATGAGGTTCCAAGTGTCACAGCTGGATCCTTGGTTCTGTGAGGCCCTGCTGTCACCAAATGTTCAAAATATCAGAATAAGACTCCTTAACACTAATTTGGTGTTTAAGAGGCATCATTTATTCAGGCCTGAGGTCCAGTGGGTGATAACTCCTCACATGGACATTCTTTGGACATGTTATCACTATACAGTCACTATGTGTATATTAAAATTTACCCATTTCCATAAAACCCACCCCAAGTTCCCAGATTCAGTCCTTGCTTTTTCTATCACTGCATTCTTGAGCCAGATGTCTTCATCTTCTCTTCCAAACCATCCTTGCTGGGAAAGCAGCCCCTGAATGCCTTGTTCCTGTGCTACAAGCTCACAGGCACAGTAAAAATTAATTAACCCTTTTGATAATAAAGCCCAAGGCTTTGTGTGGGCAGGCAGAGGCAGGCAGGAGGCAGAGCTGTCAGCAAAGGAAGGGCCCAGCCAGGTGGGACAGCCGGGGATGCCGACAGCCTGCAGGGACAGAGGCAGGGCAGGGACACCGTGGGACAGCCTGGGCTGCACAGGGCACAGGGATGGGCAGCAGCTGCAAGGCCCCTGACAGAGCCAACTTGGGCAGCACTTTGGCCATGGCTGCTGGCCCTGGGGCCAGGAAAGCAAGTGACCCTTGCAGGCCTGGGGCCTCATTGCCTCCTTGTCCCTGCTCAGCAGCCTGGCAGGGGCTGCCCCCATGCTCCTGCCCCTGGCATTGCACATCCCCACATGCCAGTGCCCATCCCAGGAAGAGCCCTGAGCAATGAGGAGGGACAGGATCTGCCTGGCCAGGGGCTGGGGCTCAGGCCTTGCCCCTTTGCATTCCTGAAACACATCCAGGTTTGCTCAGCACCAGAGACACCTTTGCCTTGCTTGTCCCCACCTGTCATCACTGCCTCCAGTGTTCTGCTCTAGTTGGAACCTGGGACACTTTCCTGTCCCTGTCCATGAGTATTTTAAATTAAAAGCCCTTTGGACTTTGAAGGGATTGAGTTCTTGAGCAAAGTTCTTTGAGAAACTTCAGAGGGGACTGTTTCAATAGAACTGAGTTCTTAAAGGGTTGTGCTGACATCACTGAGGGTGGTGACATCCACAGAGCTGGCTGTGACATCACAGAGCAGGCTGTGACCTCACAGGGGACACCAGGGTGGGGGCACATAGAGCAGAGTCTGCCATCATAGAGGGTGGCAGAGCTGTATGGGCTCACTGAGTGGGCTGTGACATCACCTGGTGTCTGTGGAGCATCATGGGCTGTGTCAGGCTGTGACATCACAGAAAGATTGACAGACATCACAGTGTGACTTTGGGATGACATCAGTCTTCTGTGACATCAAAGCACTGCTGTATGACAATGGCACAAGGCAGGCTGTGACATCAAAGTTGTGACATCACAGACATCAGAGAGGGTGACATCACTGTGTTGACATCACAGAGGGCTGTGACATCTTAGAGTGTGAGGCCATAGAACAGATCATCAGGGGCTGTGTGACATCACAGAGAGTGGGCAGTGACATCACAGGTTGGCTGGTGTGACATCACAGGGCATGGTGACATCACAGAACAGTGTGACATCACAGGGCTTGTGTGACATCACAGGACATTCATGTGTGTGACATCACAGGGCTGTGTGACATCACAGGGGCTGTGTGAGGTCACTGGGAGGTCACATCTGCCCACAGCCCCCTCACAGTTCCCCAGGGCAGTCCAACCCTGCCCCAGCCACATTCCCCCAGAGGGTCCCCTGCTCCCCCAGGTCCCCCCCCCCCCACCCTGCAGCCTCCCCCAGAGGATGTTCCACGAGATCGACCCCAGAGCCTGACACGGGACGGGGGCAGGGGCCCTGGGGGTGGCACAGGGGACAGGGACCCCCCGGCAGCATCCCCATGTCCCCAAGGGCCAGAGCCTGGGCCAGGCCTCCTTCACCCTGGTACCAACGAGGCCTTGAGAGCGCTGAAAAAATCCCCAGCAAGGGATCAGCAAAAACCAGATTGAATATTAAGGGACAGCAGCACAAAGTTCCTTGGCAAGAGTCACTCTGCTCCTGACTGGACACTTCAGGCACACCAGGGAAACAAAGCAACAACAAAACCAAACAGAATCCAGGCAATCAAACCAGAAATTAACCCAGAACTGTCCCTCTGTGTGTGTGTGTGTGACACAAGGACAGTGAGGGCAAGGATAAAAGGAATACAGCCTAAAAGCTTAACAGAGCTCAAACTTAACAGGACTTAACTTATACCTTAACCTTAACTGATACCTTAAACTTCACAGTTTTGCAAAAGAACAGCACTTAACAGTATTTAACCTAATTTGAAACCTATGACTTTGCAATTTAACAAAGGAATAACACTTAACAATATTTAACTCCACATATAACTTATATTAAACATAACAACTTAGCAAAATAACAACACTTAGCAGCATTTAACTTCACTTAGACCTTGTGATTTAACCTTACCTACAGGCCTCAGGTATCCAAGGCACTCAAACCCCTCAGAGCAGCATTTCTGCCACATTTCCCCAGCACAGGCACTCCTGTGCACACAGACACAAAGAGTCAGTGCAAGGCACCTGTGAGCAATTCCCTGAGGGCAGGAAATGCTCCTGCTGATGTTTTGGCATCTCCCCAGCAGGCAAGGGGTTGAGCCTGGAGGAGTGGGGGATCGGCCCAGGCTCTGTCCTTGTTCAGGATCCCCGAGTGCAGCAAACAGGAGAGTTCCCAGCTGGGAGGGCCCCACTCAGAGGGAGTCGCTGGCCCAGGAGAGCTCCAAGGGCTCCTTTTGGAGCGCTGTTTGCAGGGCCCCAAGAGAGGGGCTCAGTCCCAGCAATGGTTCATCCTGGCTGCACTTGGCATCAACAGCTTTCTTTGGCAGGTGAGAACAGGATGTTGTGCCACTGAGGGAACAAAACCAGTTCCCAGGGCTGCTGCTAAAGGAACCAGGAGCTGGTTGGGCAGCAGCAGTGCCTGGAGCAGACAGTGTTTGTGATGAGCTGCAGAGGAGCTGAGCCCAGGGGCTGTTGGCCAGGCCGAGGCCCAAGGGAGCATTTCTCAGCTGGCAGGGCGGCCTGAGAAGGGAGGGGGGAATGCAGCAGGGGCCCATGGAACCAAGGGACCATTGTGACACTGGGGGCCCTGTGAGACCAGGGACCATTGTGACACTGTGGGGCCCTGTGAGACATGGACCATCATGGAGAGCACATGACACCAAAGACATGGGCCTCTCATGGGGAACCAAAGGGACTGGACTGACACTGTGTGGCTCCATGGAATGTGGGAGAGCATTGTGACACTGAGAGGCCCCATGGAACCAAGGGTCCACTGACGCTGTGACACATGGAACCATGGAGACCATTGTGACATGGGGGCCATGGAATCACCATTCCATTGTGACACTATGAGGGCCTCATTGTGACACTTGACCTCATTGAACCACCCAGGGGCCTGTGGAGTGAACCAAGGGACCACTGCATTGGGGGCCTTGGAACCATTGTGAGGGCATGGGGCCCATTGTGAAACCAAAGGGACCATTGTGACACTGCAGGGCCTCATGGAACCAAAGGACCATTGTGACACTTGCAGGGCCCATCAGTGGTCCATTGTGACACTGTGGACCAAGGGAGACCATTGTGACACTACAGGACCCCCAGGGTCCAAAAGGCCATTGTGACATTGCAGAGCTCATGGAACAGAGGAGTCTTTGTGACATTGTGGGGCCTGGGAGACCACTGAGACCATTGTGACACTGCAGGGCCTCATGAAATCCTTGGGGTCCATTGTGACACTGCAAGGGCTCATGGAATCCCTTAGGACCACTGTGACACTGTGGGCCTCATGAACCAAGGGACCATTGTGACACTGTGGGACCCAGGACCATGGAACCTGAACCATTGTGACATTGGAACCTATGGAACCATGGAATCCATTGTGACACTGCAGGGCCCCATGGATCCAAGGCACCATTGTGACACTATGGAGCCCCATAAAACCAAGGGAACACAGAACAGGTCTGGCTGGTTTGGCCTCCCATGGACTGCCTTATGTCTCCAAGTGACCTTTGCATGTTGAGGGTCACTTCTCATCTGCTGCTGAAACACTGGGGCTCTGTGCTTTCCTTCCCAATGGAAAAGAACTGTCCATCTGCTCCAGGCACCCATGGCCAGAATTGGGATTTCACCTCCAAATTTCCTTATATCCAGGGATTCTTCCCCATAGGAATATTGCCAGGACAAGTCTGGCCCCAGTGGTTTCACAAGGGTCACCTCTCATCTGTCCCCAAAACACTGGGGAGGCTCCACTCCTCCTTCCCATGGGAAAGAACTGTCCTGAACAGGTGCCCATGGCCGAGATTGGGTTTCCACCTCCAAAATTCCCTACATCCAAAATCTGCTATTACTGACAAGTCTGCATGGCCTTGGCCTACTGAGGCTCTCACCTGCCTTCCAAACCTTGGGGCTCTGTGCTTTCCTTCCCATGGAAAAGAACTGTCCTTCTCAGCCAGGTGCCCATGGCCACAATTGGGATTTCACCTCCAACATTGCCTGTTGTGACAGACTGGAGGAGATTGTTGGCTCTAAACATTTTGTGTGTGGGGAGGAAGGGCAGGTCCAGCCTTGCCCTGCCTGTAAGCCCAGCCCTGCCTGCCCTGTGACCCCAATCCCCCAGGGGCCTCCAGTGGGTTTACAGGTTTCTACCTGAACCGTGGCACACTGAACCCCCCAGCACCGCCATCCCACCCTGGGCCCCCAGGGCCCTCTTGGCTCTACTCAGTGCTGCTGCTGTACTCAGGGCACCCTGAACCCCGGTAGGGACCCGTGTCCCCCCACTCCAGGGATTGTGTCCTCACACACCCTCACCAGAGCTCCATTCGGGGTTTTGAACTCCTCCATTTCTGCCACCCTCAGCACGCCCTGAGAGCGCCTACCAAGTCTGAAGGGGAAGGCTGACCCCTTGGTGCACTCACATTTCTATTCCTCCATGGAGGGAGGCCTACCTTTCCTCAGGCTTCTCTTGGGCGGTCCCCTGTGGGAGTCTTTCCCACAGCTAATCCTGAGCTGCCAGGCCCCCGTCTCACACATTCTCCTTGCCTCCTTCCTGCCACAGGCTTTACTGACCAATGCTCCTCCACACACTGTTTGGTCCTAGGCTGCAACAGATAGAGGGATATCCTGGGCCTCAGTCTCCTTCTGTGGCCTGTCCTGGACCAGTCCCAAAAAATGGCATCTTTAGTGATTTCAGCTTTGACTAACAGTCTCCCAGGGGACCCCACGGGGTGTCCAATTCCTCCCGAACGTGGAGGAGGAGGAGGTCAACTCCATTAATGGGTCTTCTTTCCTCATTTAACCTGAGTAGACACCTGTTGGTTTCAGGTTCATAATCTTTATACTGCTCTTGTCCACTGGTTAGGGAGAAAAAAGTGAAAAGTTCTGACCAGGGTCTTTGATATTGTCTTATGTTCTCTTTGTTTAGAGGGGTTATTTTGATTCTTTATTTGCATGGTGGTTGATTGTTCTAGAGGTTTTTGTTATGTAATCCTTTTCTGCTAAGTCTTATGGGAGTTTCATATTTTCTTATTAGGTAACATAATCATCTTCTTTATGGTCTTAGGTGGTTTGCCATTTTAGATAAAAGTGGGAGCAGTGGGGTAATACCCAACAGTAAGGGGGTTTGCATAATTATAAAACCTTTAACAAGCAATTAATACCTATCATTGGAACTTTACATAACTATAAAACATTAAACAAACAATCTATAACTATCATTGGAACTTTATATTAACTCCTTTAACAATGCATTCTCGACAATACTGTGGGAAGTTGTGGAACCAAGGGGATCATTGTGGCACTGTTGGGGTTCATGGACCCAAGGGGCCAGTGTGAAAACAAGAGGCCATTGTGAGCCTGTGGGGTGTAACAGCCCAGAACACTGAAATGCTGGAGGTAACCAAGGCTCCTTTACTCGAGTTTGGTGCACAGGAGAAACACCAGCCAGATATTCTCAAGAGGTCCAAATGACACAAAATTTACTGGCAAAGTGCAAAAATCAAGAAATTTTGGAAGAGGATTTAATGCAACATCTAATTACACAGAAAACACTTATCATAGCCATTAACCTAGCTCATTTAACCTAGAAATCATTGAACACGTAAGCTGTTGAGGTACCCAAAAATGTTCCATAGAAAAAGAGCATTAGAAGGAGAAGAAAGAGAGACAGAAAAGACAGAAGCTCTATAGAAAGACACACATATGACTATCAGTTCCTAGGGTTCCAGTGTGGGAGAGACACAAACCCCAGGAGAAGGCAGAGTCCATACCAGGGGCTGACCTTGTGCTCCCGTGTTTTTAAGCCCCAGGCCTTTGTGGGCCTCCCCAGGTGGGATTTCTGATCGCTCAGGACAATCAGGGCTGGGTTAGCACTGTCCCCACTGTGTCACTGATTGACAGCTCATCCCACCCTGTCTCAGGACATTGATCTCATCCAGCCAGTGACCACAGTGACACTGAGGGTCAGACCAGTCCAAGGACACCATGTGACACTGGGGAACCTCATGGAACCATGGGTCAGTTGTGACCAGGTGGGTCTGTTGAAGATTGCAATGCAAGATGTTTTCAATTACCATCTGTATGGCAGATGATCTTTTGTCAAGTGGGCAGTTTGCCTTATCTCTCTCTTTGAGTGACCACAACCACACCTCCCTCAGGAGGGAGGGGACATCTGCTGATAACAGACTATTGAATGTCACTGCATGACTGATAAGAACTGTAACATCCCATTGGGAGATGCTCCACCCAGAGGGAGGAGCCAAGCATTGCTACCCAGATATAATCCAGAGGTTTTTGAGACACCAGCATGGCTTTCTCCACTGGATTCCCCACAGGAACAGCAGCTGCCTCTTCTTCCACGGGATCTTCAGAGGAAGAATACATCCTTCTCTACAGGACCCCCTTGCTCCAACAGAACCACACCTGACACTTCAGGAGGCTGCAGCCACATTTCAATTGGACTGCCACCAACCAACACCCACAGGGTGTCAGGTTGGGTTCTGACTCTGTCAGTGTTGTTCATTTGTACCGTATTGTTTATTTTATCCTTTTTTTTTTCCTTCTATTAAAGAACTGTTATTTCCTGCTCCCATATTTTACCTGAGAGCCCCTTAATTTAAAATTTATAGCAATTCGGAGGGATGGGGGGGTTTACATTTCCCATTTCAGGCGAGGCTCCTACCTTCCTTAGCAGACTCCTGTCTTTCCAAACCAAGACAAAAAAACCTGACTGTACAGGATCTTT
>JALJVW010000448.1:0-26660 GCA_024865655.1 Emberiza elegans | reverse complement strand
CACAGAGACCAGGACAATGGGACTGCCACAGCTGTGGTGTCACAGTGGCTTCCAGGGCTGTGGGGTCACAGAGGGGATGTTGGGGCTGGCCTGCAATGCTGTCATAGACAGGAGAACGCTGGGGTGCCACCTCTGTGGTGTCACATAGAGAGGGCAACACAGGGGTTGCAATCACTTTGGTGTCATAGACAAGGGGACATTGGTATTGCCACTGCTGTCATGTCACAGAGGGGAACACTGATGTTGCCACCACTGTGGTGTCACTGACAGGGGAACACTGGGGCTGCAAATGTTGAGGTGTCACAGGAGGGAAGGTTGGAACTGCCACTGCAGTGCTCACAGAGTAAACTTTGACAGCACTTGGGCTTGCCACTGCTGTCATGTGTCACCACTGTGGTGTCAGAGAGGGGAACACTGGGGCTGCCACTGCAATGGTGTCTGCCACTGTGGTGACAGTAGAACTTTAGACAGCCACCCCTGCAGTGTCATAGAGAGGGGAACTTTGGTGCTTCCACCACTGTGGTGCCACAGACAGGAGAACGCTGGGGCTGCTACTTCTGTGTTTTCATAGACAGGGGAACATTGGGGCTGCCACTGCTGTGGTGTCAGAGAGAGGGGAACGTTGGGGCTGCCACCGCTGGGGTTTCACAGAGACAGGGACCTGGGGCTTCCACAGCTGCCATGTCACAAGCAGGGAAAGTTGAGGTTGTGACCACTGTGGTGTCACAGCCAGTGGGACACAGGAGCTGCCACTGCTGCAGTGTCACAGAGAGGGGAACGTTGGGGCTGCTACTTCTGTGTTTTCATAGACAGGGGAACATTGGGGCTGCCACTGATGTGGTGTCAGAGAGATTGGAATATTGGGGTTCCCACCAGTGTTTTCTCATAGAGAGGGGAATCTTTGGTTTGCCACTGTGTTGGTGTCAGACAGAGGGGGTGCCACTTCTGGTGTCACAGAGAGGGGGACTAGGAGTGACACAGCTGTGTTGTCACAGAGAGGGGCCTCCTGGGGCTGTCACTGCTGTGGTGTCAGGAAGGGACTTAGGGCTGCCATGCTGTGGTGTCACACAGAGGACAAGGCCAGGATTGCCACCACTGTGTGTCACACAAAGGGGAAGGTCAGGATTGCCACCACTGTGGTGTCACACAGAGGGGAATGTTGGTGCTGCTACTGCTCTGGTGTGACAGAGAAGGGAACGCTGGGGCAGTCATTGCTGTGGGGTCATAAAGAGTGGAATTTTGGGGCTGCCACCGCTGTGGTGTCACAGAGAGAACATTGGAATTGCCATTGCCGTGGTCTCACAGAGAGGGGACATGGTACTGCCACACCTGTAGTGTCACAGAGTGGGGAACATTGTGGCTGCCACTGCTGTGGTGTCAAAGAGAGGGGAACACTGCCAAACCTCCCCTGGTGCTGTGCCCACTCCAGTGTGGCTCCACTGTGACACTGCAGGGCCTCCTGGGGACACTGGTGACACTGCAGGGCCTCCTGGGGACATTGGGGCCACTGGGACCCCTCCTGGGACATGGTGACACTGCAGGGACTCATGGCATCACAGGGGCTCTGTGACACTCCGGGTTCTTGTAGAATCCAGAGGCCCCTTTGGGGCCATGGGCCCTCATGGAACCAAGAGGAGACTGCCAACCTGTGGGGCTCCATGGAACCATCCACTGTGATCCCTCAGGGCCTCATGGTTCCCAGGAACCATTGTGACACTGCAGGACTAAATGGCCCCAAGAGGACACTGTGACACTGTGGAGTTCATGGAACTGAGGGGATGCTGTGACACTCTGGTGCCTGAAGATGTTCAGGGGCCGTTGTGACCCTGTGGCTTGTGGAAACAAGGGGACACTGTGACACTGTGGGGTCTCAGGGAATCCAGAGGCCCTTGTGACACAGCGAGGCTGGTTGGAACCAAGGATCCATTGGGATACCTCAGGGCCTTGTGGTGTCCAGGGGCCCTTGTGACATTGTGGGGCCTCATGGAGCCAAAGGGGCCCTGGGATTCTGGAAAACCAAAGGGGGGATCATGGAGCCAAAGGGGCCCTGGGATTCTGTGGGGCCTCTGGAACAAAGGGGCCCCTGGGATGGGCCCAAGGGGCCCCCGGTGACACAGTGGCCACTGGAGATGTCTGCAGCCAGCCCTGTCTCCCAGCCAGCCCGTGCCAGGAGTGGCCACTCCTGTCCGCCCTTGGGGCCGCTTTGGCTGGTGGTACAAGCAGGGCTGCTTGTCTCCCAGAAGCAGCAGCTGCTCTGTGCAGCCACTGATGTTGGCCTGAGCTGAGGAATCCAGGGCCAAGGAAAGAGAGGATCACTTGTGCACATTCCCAAGAGGTTTCAATCTCAGAGGGTGCAGGGACAAGTGACAGCAAATGCAGGGTTACAACAGCTTCAGTACAGGGCAGGGAACATGGGGAGGATACAAACCAGGACCAATGGCAGAAACCTGGGGAGGAGCACAGGGCAGGGCACACATTATGGCACCCAATGGGGAATAACATGGGAGGAGAGTGCACTGAGCACACCAATGGGTATTCGAGGGATACAAGATGGACACAGAAGTTTCTAGAGAGAAAGGTGGGGTTTCTGTAATGGACAAGGGAGGAGGGCAGGGTTTCCCTGAGTGCCAGGGAAGGATCTGGAATAAGGGGGAGGTCTTGAGGGAGATGGACAGGGGGAGGGGAAGGTACATCTCCAGGGCAAACCAACATGCATGGGGGACAACTGGAACAAACTACTTTTGCTTATAACACCACAGTTTCATAACAAAGGAACTTACTGCCACACCCTGGGATTCTGTGGGGCCTCCTGGAACCAAGGGCACTCAGAGACACTGGGGGCCTCCTGGTTCTCAGTCTCTTCTGACACTGGTGTCCATCTACAAAGACACAAAACTGGGCAGCCTGAGCCTGTGGATCCAGAATATTCCCATCTCCATGGGAGGACGTTCCTGCCATCTGTGCTGCTGTGTGTTCCCCTGCTCTCTGGGGAATTGAATCCTACAAGAGACACCGACCCCTCTGGTAGCTGACACCACAGGGCCTCCTGTGGGGTGGGAGCAGAGACATCTTTTTCTCCATCCTGCTGCTCAGAGCCCATCCAACCAGGGAATATTTCCAAGGATGGGGCATCCACCAGGTGTCTAGGAAACCTGTGCCAGTGTTTCACCACCACAGCATCAAAGATTTCTTCCTTATCTCCAGTCTGAACTTATTCTCTTCTGCTTTAAAACTATTTCCCCTTCTCCAGTTGAGACAGGCCCTACTAAAACATTTTTCCCCACATTTCCTGTGAGGTTCCTTGAAGTCCTGCAAGGTCCCAATGGGGTCTCCCCACGGCCTTTTCTGTTCTAGGCTGAACCACCCCAACTCCCCCAGCCTGTCTCTGTCACAGAGGTGCTCCAACACTTTGGAGCATCTCAGCCTCCTCTGGAGCTGCTCCATGAAGTCTGAGCCTTTCCTGTGCTGAGGACCCCACTGTAAATTGTTTGTGCAAAAGCACTGGTCAGTCAAAGAGGGGAAATAGCTCATTGCTGAAATGCTGCTGAGAGCTGGAGGGAGAGATTCTGCACAGCTCATGCACAGCCCCCAGGGGGGCAGGGACATTCCCATGGGGTCCCTGAAGCTGCAGGGCCAATCTGCCCACACTGGGAGCCTCTGGGCTTGTCCAGCTCCTTCTGCCCGGGCTGTTGGCACGTGGTCACTGGCTGTCCAGGGCCACCCCCTGACTGGCACTGATCTCCAAGGAGGTCTGGATCTCTCCTTGGCCATTATTCTGCAATTAGAAACCTCCAGACACTTCCTCAATTCCGTTCCAAGGTGTCCTCAGCAACCCAATTACATCACAGCTCTTGTCCATCTGGTCAAGGATCCCCACAGGGACCCTCTGGTCTCTCAGCCCTGGGGCACTCCACAGAAAAATCTTCCTGGGCCCTGCAGCTCCTTGGGCAAGTTCCAGAGCAAACAGTCAAGGCAGTGGCCTGAAATGTTTTCCCAGCTGGGCCATAACACTCCTCTGATGGATCCACATTGTCCCTGGGGAAAGAGATGTGCAGAACCCTTCACTAATGCCCTGGAATGTCAAACAGGAATCACAGCCTTGGACAGCTCTCAGGAACCACTTCACTGTGGATTTTCCTTCCTGGAAGCCCAAGATGTCTGAATGTCCTCCTGGTGCCTCAGGGCCTGGGTAAACAGGGCTTGTCAGAGATGCTGGCAGGGCACCAACACCCCTCCTCCTCACAGGGCACCTCTGTTACCCCAATTAGCTCCGAGTGGCTGCCTGGGGACAGGTGCCCACTTCCCCATGTGCCTGGGGATGGGCACATCCTGCTCAGGGCCAGTGCTGGCCTGGGCCCAGAGCCAGGGCCATGACCCAGGTGCTCTGGGAGGGCTCCGTGGCTGCAGGTGTGACAGGATGAGGGGCAGGGCAGGGCATATTCCCCTCTGGACAGTGCTCTGGGCATGGAGCTTGGACAGGTTTGGCATCTGCAGGGAAAGGGATATCAGGTTGTGTGGATGTGGGAATTGTCACTCCTGAGCCATTCCCCAGCCCTCAGCCTTGTCTGCAGGTGATCAGCATTGCCCAGTGCTCCCCAGTGTCTGCAGTGACTGAGATGCCAATCAGCCACCTGATCACATGTCCCTTGTTCCCCTTGTTCTGCCACATGTTGGGTTTGGGGCCGGGCTCAGCTCTGGGGTGTCCCCCAGGGAAAGCTCTGGGAGGGAGGGGCAGCAGGAGATGGGGGATCTGGCACTGGGGGCTGTTGGAGGATGGATTGTGTTGGACTGGGGGTTGTCCCCACAGGGTCCCCAGGTGCCTTTGGCTCCCTGCCTGCCCCCCTTGGCCCCCAGGTGCCTGGGCCCTTCCAGGGCAGCTGCCCCGTGCAGGAAGCTGGAGGGATGCCGGGCAAGGGGCTGGATCCGTGCCACAGGTGGGGTGGGATGGACTCTGTGCCAGGGCTGGGCTTGTGGCCAGGGCTGGGGGCTGTGCCAAGCCGGGCTTTGGCCTGGGGGCTGGCAGGGAGGGTGCAGGGAGGAGTCCCGGCAGGGATAAAGGTGCTCCTCACCTGCTGCAGCCTCAGGCAGCGCTGCCCAGAGCGAGAGGAAGATGAAGGTGGCTGTGCTCAGCGTGGCCCTGCTCTTCTCCATCCTGCTGTGCCCCCCGGCACAGGCCAAGGTGAGGCACCAGCCAAACGCTGGCCCCACATCCTGCCCTTTCTGGCCTCCCATCCCACCCTTTTGGTGCCTCCTCTGTGTCCCATTCAGGGTCCCCAGGTGCCCTCCCACTGACCATTCCTGAGGCCTTTCCTTCCATGTCCCCCCTCAATCCTTTGCCTTTCTTCCTGACCACTGCAGAGGGGTCCCCCTGTACAATTCCCTGACTCAACCCCCACTCCCACAGCATCTCCCAGTCCCGTTAATTTTGTCCCTACCCATCCTCATTCTTCTGTGCCCACCAAGCCCCTCCCTTGCCCACCCATGTCCCTACACCTCAATTCCTTTCTCCTCCCCTGTACCTCACACCCTGCTCCTTCCACAGCCCCAGCCCTGTCCCCTGGGCCCTCAACTGACCCCAGATCAGTGTCTTTGGGTCTCCCCCCACCTCAAACAGATCTCCTTGGAGGCCCTGAATTCCCATCCCTCTGCCTGCGCCCTGCTCCCTGCACCCCTGTCCCCCCCCCAGCCCCACAAGGTCCAGTCCAGACCCAGCCTTTGTTCTCCTTTCCAGGCACTCCTGGAAGGAACCCAAGATGATCTCCAGGAGGTGAGTGGGCTGCTGGCATTGGAGGGCATCCCCTCAGGGAATTGGGGGCAGTTGTGTCCCCCATCCCTTGCTGGCACTGGGGACATCCCAGTGACCAGCGAGGTCTCCTGGTCTCTCTGCAGTTGGATTTAGACAATGTCACGGTCCTGGAGACGCCTCTGGTGGGTACCACGAGTTCTGCCAGTGTCAGACCCTCCCTTGCATGGCCACCACAGCCCAGGCCATCCCAGTCTGTCCCAGCACAGCCCAGTGCACCCCTCCTGACAGCCCAGACAATGCCCTGCCCCAGGGCTCCTCCCCCAGGGAAGCCTTTGCCCAGGGCCCTGCTGCATTCCCATCCCTGTCACCCCAGGACCCCTGGATGAGCCAGGATGCAGCCCCTGCCCCAGCTGTGCCTCTTGGCCAGGAGCCCAGTGCTTCTGGGCAGCAGCACAGCAGCTCCTGCACCCCATTGCTGCCACAGCCCCTTCCCCAAGGCCCCCCTGCTCTCCCCTGCCTCCCAGTGCAGCCCAGTGCCCCCAGTGTGTCTCTAACGCTGCCTTTGTCCCCAGCCCCTTCTGGATAAAGAGCTGGTGGCTGTCCTGCGGCAGAAGCGCCTGGCTGCCTCTCTGGATGCCTAGGTGAGCCCTGCCTGCAGGGACAGGGGTGGGGACAGGGCCCATCCATGGCCCAGTGGGCTCCAGAGGTCACGGTCTGGGGTTTGTCTTTTAGGGTTGGAAGGACCAGTGTCCTTTTCCTCTCCAGTGCCATGAGGAGATGATCATCCCTGGAGGAGCCCCCTGAACCCTTTGAGCCCTGGGCCATTTCCCCTGAATAATCAATCATCAAGAATCAATAAACCCTTTGAGCAAAGTTTTGCTCTGTGTCCGTGTGTGTGTCCTGTGGGTCTGGATTTCCTCCTTTCCAGTGGTCCAGGGAAGTCAGGCCAGGTCTGGGCTCTGCTGCCTTGACACAGTCTGTGCTTTCCCCCCAGACAAATGGTGTGTTGGGAGTTGTGCAGAGTCCAGGGGGAGTGGGTTGACTAGGGGGTGGGTGTCCCCTGTGGTGAGAAAGGCTGTGGTTCACTGTAAGCATGGTAGGAATGGCCTGGGTTTAAAAAGAAAAAAAATAAATTCAAAACAAACTTTCTTTTTAAAACTTTTTCTCCCTGTGAGAAATGACCACTCACTTCTCAAAATTTTGAAAGGTTTATTAAAACCTTAACAAAAATTACAAACAAAAGGACTAAATAAGGAAAAAATTACAGTTCTGGGTGCCTCCCCACTTCGTGGCTGGTAACCACGTGGCTGGCTCATCCACACAATGGCTGCTCTCCTTGCTTTTCCTCCCATATCTTGGTTGCTGCCATGTTGCAACAGGCAGCCCTAGCTCCTCCCAAAGGCTGTCTGTTGACTCTTGGCAGCCCAAACTCAGCTGTCCATTGGTGTAAAGACTGCTTTCTTGGAACTGGATTGGAGGGCAGGTGTTGCTAATTCCATGCCTCTTAGGAACAATCTGCCCCTCCCCAAATGCCCGGACTACCAAGATCATCCCAGGATAACAGTGCTGGGCGGGGGGGACACATTGCAGTAACCTAACTATACATCTGTACAACTTCTCTTAACATACTTATCATGTTCACCCTTTAATTGGGAGAGCCAACCATCTCATTACTCATCTCTAACCCTGTGGCATTCACATTCTCTGAAAAAATCCCTTTGCCCCAGGATTTTTCTCCTGGGAACCTGAGAAGCCTCAAAGAAAAAGGAAAACAATTCTTATCTCATTTACTTGTCCTGTGTTGTGCTCATGTGCGGAATGTGTTTGGAGATTGTTTACCCACAGGTGCTTGTTTGATTGGATTCTGGTGTGAAATATTTTGACTCATTGGCCAATTATGGCCAAGGTGTGTTCAGACAGTGGAAACAGTCAGGAGTTTTCATTATTATCTTTTGAACATTCAGTAAGTATCTTTTCTGTATTCTTTAGTGTAGTATAGCATAGCATAGCATAGCATAGCATAGTATAGTATAGTATAGTATATAGTATAGTATAGTATAGTATAGTATAGTATTCTTTAATAAAATATAGTATTATAAAGTAATAAATTAGCCTTCTGGGAACATGGAGTCAAATGCATCATTCCTGCCTTCATTGGGCATCCCTGCAAATACAATATAACACCCCAAAATTCTTGATTTACTCAAAAGAATTTAACTGCTAAAAAAATATTCATATGTCAAATGTAGGTTGAAATTATTTATTGGTCTTGAAATTTGGTTCCCTGGCGGGATGGGGCTGCTGGGTCTACCTGTCCACAGGGCACTGCGGGGCTGTGGGGTTTCCTGGGTGAGGGGCCCTACACGGTCACCTGTAATGCCTGGCCACAGTGGGGTGGAGCCACCGCAGTGTCCTGGAATAGGGTGAGTGGTTCTACCTGGCTCTGGGGTCGTTCTTGGCCACTGGGTCCATCAGCTCCAGCAGGACTTAGGTGAATTTCGGGGTGGGCCAGGTGGATCAGTTGTCCCTGGGCATCCTGAGAGCTCACCAGGGCTCAGTCGTGTTCATTGACTCCAGTTCCAATACTGAAGGAACCACTGGTGCCAGCACCGCCCCAGGGAAGCCTCACAGCAGAACTGGCACAGGGCATTGCCCTGGCAGAGGGGCAGGGAAAATGTCTTGGCCATGAGCAGCAGAATGGCCAGAACGCCCCTGGTGCATGAGTTCCCAAGCCCACCGGGCTGAATGCAGATTTGGGTTGCATTCCTGCTGTCCTGGCAGTGAAATTCTGAGCAGAGGGCACAGAGGTGTCTTCTCCACAGGGCTCACAGGTGACACCGAGATGCTGTGGGGGAGCTGAGCCTTGCCTGAGGGCAGACTCAGCCCAGCAGGAGCCCCGGGCTGACACCGCTCTGGAGTCCACAGCTGGCTCAGGGGCGACGCGGTGCCATGAGTGGGGAACAGCTTCCCCTGAAACAGGGAGAGCTGAACCTTGGAGCCACCTGCTCCACAGCTGGAATGGTGTCAGCGTCAGGGAGCAGACTAAAGAGGAGAGGGAGGCCTTTGGTGTGAGATTCTGAGGAACGTTTATTCCTCAAAGGGAACAGGGCCCAAAGAGTCCCAAACACCAGTGTGCTCGGGATTTTATACAGCACTAGAACTGCGGGTGGGCACGATCACTGAGCCAATAGGGAATCAGGGAGGGAGGAGCAAAAGGAGGGGAATACATCTCAGGGACCAATGGGGATAAGGGGGTGGAGAGGGCAGGTCACATGGGCCAATGGGGCATCGTACATGAGGGGAATTCCAGAGGGGCAGAATCTGCAGGGAATGGTTTACAGGAGACTGACAGGGAAGGGTCCAGAACAGGGGCAGAGTTTACAGTGATGGATAGGGAAGGCACTGGAATACAGGGTGGGGATTATAATGATTGAAGGGTAAAAGGGGAGGGATATAACCTAGGAATAATCCAGCTTGTGGAAATACAACATACAGGGGGTGAACGGGAACATACCATCCAAAAAGCTATGAAATAAAAGGGAACTGCAACAGCGCTCGATAAAGAGGAATGCAGGATGCATTTTATGGTGCAAAAAGAAAGGATCTATCCTTTGCTGTTTTTATAGGGTCTTTTTATAGACCTTTTTGTAGGGTTTTTAAGAACATCCCCTGTCTATCCCCAACTGGTCAGCAACAAGTTGTTACCCTGTATTGATTGGTCACTCAAACCCCAGTGTGTAATGTGGGAAAAGTTGTTTGTAAGACATAGTTTTCATTTTTCTATCTAAGAGTGAAAAAACAGTTTATACAGGTGGCTAGTGTTTATCACAGACCTAGAGGTCTTTCTCAGGGAAAGTACGTTGTTTTCCACAGTCCTAGAGCTCTTTCTCAGGAAAAACAAGTTGTTTTTCACTGCTCCACCACTCTGTTCTCACAAAGAGTTGTCAGCTTTCTCATGGCTTCTGTCAGCTCGGGTCAGGATTCAGTTTGTTGGCCTTTGGCCTGTATTTTAACCACCACAGAAAACATCATTACTGTCCCAAAAACTCAAAGCAGCTAAGACACAGCTCACTGCCTTCTAGAAGGTGAAAAAGGGATGCAGGTGCATCCCTGGAGGCCCAGGAGAGAAATGGCAGTATTGAAAATGTGAGAAGCAGTTTTATCCATAGAGGCAGTGGCTGACCTCAAGGAAGACCTTTCCTACCAGTCAAGACTTCCTTAGGGAACACCCTGCTTCAATGTCAATTCGAAAATAATGTTAAATTGCCTTTTATGAAAAGAAAACTAATGAGATTAAATCTTGAAAATGGGAAAAAATTCATTTGAGGTAATTGCTCATTGAAATCTTTTTCATTAATTCCACTCCTGACAAAATTAATTCTTGAAGATAATTCTGGTAGAGGTGCAGCTCTTTTGGGCTTTGTGCATGCTGAGGAGCTCCATGGGAGATTTGGTGCCAACTCCATGAGCCTCAGTTCCTCAAAGAAGATATCACAAATGTCCAAGAAAAGGAAGTGCAAAGCAAAGGCAGAACACACCTTCCAGGGCCCAAGATAATGTTCTCCTCCCCACTGGATTTTTGCCCTGGTCAGATGGGACTGTCCGAGGGTGAGGGAGACTTCCTGAGCAACCCTTTGCTCTCCGGGCACTGATCAGCTTGATGCCCAGGGAGGCTCCCTGGAACAGAGGCTGGGCAGAGTTAAAGGAATAAAGTAGGGATTTATTAAAAGGCCTTCAAAGGCTTCACCTTGAGCAGGACAAGAGCCCAGCTAAGACTACACCCAAAATGGATGACTGGTCAGGAGTTTTTTTCACAATTTTATAAGGTTTGGTCCATTTAAATATTGGGGTTAATTGTCCAATTACAGCCTCAGGTATGCAGTCCCACCCTCCCAGTTTGCTTTCCTCAATTCGCTGTTGTTTGCACCTTTTGGGCCTGAAGCTGCAACAGTGTCTGGTTCTGGGGCTGGAAGAGGATTGTTTTGTCTGACTACACTGTGAAGAGAACTTGCTAACACTCTGTATGAAGTCCAGAGTTACAGGCTAATGCAGTACAGAATCTGGAAATATGACAGCTAAAACTGAAGGCATCAGTCTGTTCCATGTTCCCTTGGTTCCATGGGGATCCACAGCGTCACAATGGCCGCTTGTTTCCATGAGGTTCCCCAGTGTCACCATGGTGTCCTTGGACCCGCCTGGTCACAACTGACCCATGGTTCCATGAGGTTCCCCGGTGTCACTGTGGTCAATGTCAGAGGCTGGATGAGATCAATGTCCTGAGACACCGTGGGATGAGCTGTCAATCAGTCACACAGTGGGGACAGTGCTAACCCAGCCCTGATTGCCTGAGCGATCAGAAATCCCACCTGGGGGGAGGCCCACAAAGGCCCAGGGGCTTAAAAACATGGAGCACAAGGTCAGCCCCTGGTATGGACTCTGCCTTCTCCTGGGGTCTGTGTCTCTCCCACACTGGAACCCTAGGAACTGATAGTCATATGCGTGTCTTTCCATAGAGTTTCTGTCTTTCTGTCTCTCTCTCTTTCTTCTTCTAATGCTCTTTATATGGAACATTTTTCGTACCTCAACCTCAACAGCTTATGTATTTTAAGGTTTCTAGGTTAAATGAGCTAAGTTAATGAAGTTACTGCTATGATGATATGTTTTCTGTGTAATTGGATGTTGCATGAAATCCTCTTCCAAAGTTTCTTGGTTTTTCATACTTTGCCAGTAAAATTTTGTGTCATTTTGACCTCTTGAAAATATCTGGCTGGTGTTTCTCCTGTGCACCAAACTTGAGTAAAGGTGGCAGACAAATTGGTGAGTTGGCACAGGCAAACCCCTTGTTTCCACAGAGCTCCGGGTGCGTGGAGGATCAGGGTAGTGTGAGTTGTGCACAATCCCTGGAGTGGGGGCACACGGGTCCCTACTGGGGTTTAGGGTGCCCCGAGTACAGCAGCAGCACTGAGTAGAGCCAAGAGGGCCCCAGTGCCCAGGGTGGGACGGCAAATCCTGGGGGTTCAGTGTGCCCCCACTGTTCAGGTAAAACCACCCAAACCCACTGGAGGCCCCTGGGGGACTGGGGTCACAGGGCAGGGCAGGCAGGGACCTGCCCTTCCTCCCCCCACACAAAAATGTTTAGAGCCAACAATGTCCTCCAGTCTGTCACAACAGGCAGTGCTGGAGGTGAAATCCCAATTGTGGCCATGGGCACCTGGCTGAGAAGGACAGTTCTTTTCCATGGGAAGGAAAGCACAGAGCCCCAAGGTTTGGAAGGCAGGTGAGAGCCTCAGTAGGCCAAGGCCAGCTAGACTTGTCAGTAATAGCAGATTTTGGATTTAGGGAATTTTGGAGGTGGAAACCCAATCTCGGCCATGGGCACCTGGAGAAGCAGGACAGTTCATTCCCATGGGAAGGAGAGCGTGGAGACTCCCCCAGTGTTTTGAGGACAGATGAGAGGTGACCCTTGTGAAACCACTGCCAGCCAGACTTGTCCTGGCAATATTCCTATGGGAAGAATCCCTGGATATAAGGAAATTTGGAGGTGAAATCCCAATTCTGGCCATGGGTGCCTGGAGCAGAAGGAACAGTTCTTTTCCATTGGGAAGGAAAGCACAGAGCCCCAGTGTTTCAGCAGCAGATGAGAAGTGACCCTCAACATGCAAAGGTCACTTGGAGCAGTCAGGCAGTCCATGGGAGGCCAAACCAGCCAGAGCTGTTCTGTGTTCCCTTGGTTTTATGGGGCTCCATAGTGTCACAATGGTGCCTTGGATCCATGGGGCCCCGCAGTGTCATCATGGTGACTTGATTCCATGGGTTCCAACAGTGTCACAATGGCCCCTTGATTACAAGAAGACCTGCAGTGTCACACTGGCCCCAGGGTTCAATGGGGTCCCACAATGTCACAGTGGCCCCTAGGTGTCATAAGGCCCCCATGGTGTCACAATGGTCCCAAGGATTCCATGAGGCCTTGCAGTGTCACAATGGTCCCAAGGATTCCATGAGGCCTTGCAGTGTCACAATGGTCCCAAGGATTCCATGAGGCCCCTGCAGTGTCACAATGGTCCCAACAATTCCCCAGGCCCCACAATGTCACGTGACTCCTCTGTTCCATGAGCTCTGCAATGTCACAATGGACCTTTGGACCCTGGGGTTTGCTGTGTCACAATGGCCTCCTCTGGCTCCACAGTGTCACAATGGACCATTGATGACAGGAGGCCACTCTGTGTCACCCTGGACCTTTGGTTCCATGCAGCCCTGCAGTGTCACAATGGTCTCCCTCTGGGCCCCACAGTGTCACAATGGACCACTGATGTCATGGGCCCACAGTGTCACAATGGACCTTTGGTTCCATGCAGCCCTGCAGTGTCACAAAGGCCTCTTGGTTTCAATGGGCCCCACAATATCACAATGGTCCTCCCAGGGTCACAATGGTCTCACTGGTTCCATGGGCCTCACAGTGTCACAATGGTTTGCTTATTCCATGGGGCCTCATAGTGTCAAATGGTCTCCATGTTTCCATGAGTCCCTGGAGTCACAATGGTCTCTGTGATTCCATGGTGCCCCAAAGTGTCATAATGGTCTCCATGGTTCCATGAGGCCCCACAGTGTCACAATGGACCCTTGGTTCCATGGGGCCTCTCAGTGTCACAATGGTCCCCTTGGTTCCATGGAGCCACACAGCATCAGTACAGTCCCCTTGGTTCCATGAGGCCCAGCAATGTCACAGTGGTGAGGCCCCACAGTGTCACAATGGTCCCTTGGTTTCATCATGGGCCCCACAGTGTCCCCAGGTCCCCCTTGGTCTCACAGGGGCCCACAGTGTCACAATGGTCCCTTGGTCTCACAGGGCCCCACAGTGTCACAATGGTCCCTTGGTTCCATGGGCCCTGTGCTGCTGCATTCCCCCCCCCTTCTCAGGCCACCCTGCCAGCTGAGAAATGCTCCTTGGGCCTCGGCCTTGGCCAACAGCCCCTGGGCTCAGCTCCTCTGCAGCTCATCACAAACACTGTCTGCTCCAGGCACTGCTGCTGCCCAACCAGCTCCTGGTTCCTTTAGCAGCAGCCCTGGGAACTGGTTTTGTTCCCTCAGTGGCCAACATCCCTGTTCTCACACTGCCAAAGAAAGCTGTTGATGCCAAGTGCAGCCAGGATGAACCATTGCTGGGACTGAAGCCCCTCTCTTGGGGCCCTGCAAACAGCGCTCCAAAAGGAGCCCTTGAGCTCTCCTGGGCCAGCGACTCCCTCTGAGTGGGGCCTCTCCCAGCCGGAACTCTCCCGTTTGCTGCACTCGGGGATCCTGAACAACCACACAGAGCCTGGGCCGATCCCCCCACTCCTCCAGGCTCAGCCCTTTGCCCACTGGGGAGATGCCAAAGGATCCAGCAGGGAGCATTCCCTGCCCTCAGGGAATTGCTCACAGGTGCCTTGCACTGACTCTTTGTGTCTGTGTGCACACAGGAGTGCCTGTGCTGGGGAAATGAGGCAGAAATGCTGCTCTCTGAGGGGCTTGAGTGCCTTGGATAGCTGAGTCAGTCAGGTCTGTAGGGAAGGTTAAATCACAAGGTCTAAGTGAAGTTAAATGCTGCTAAGGGTTGTTCTTTTGCTTAGTTGTTACCTTTAATATAAATTATAAGCGGAGTTAAATATTGTTAAGTGTTATTCCTCTGTTAAATTGTAAAGTCATAGGTTTAAGTTAGGTTAAATGCTGTTATACTCTGGTCTTTTGCTAAGTTGTGAAGTTGAAACTATCAGTTAAGGCTAAGGTTTAAGTTAAGTCCTGTGAAGTTTGAGCTCTGTTAAGCTTTTAGGCCATATTCCTTTTATCCTTGCCTTCACTGTCCTTGTCACACACCACACACACACACACACACAGGGGGACAGTTCTGGGTTAATTTCTGGTTTGATTGCCTGGATTCTGTTTGGTTTTGTTGTTGCTTTGTTTCCTGGTGTGCCTGAAGTGTCCAGTCAGGAGCAGAGTGACTCTTGCCAAGGAACTTTGTGCTGCTGTCCCTTAATATTCAATCTGGTTTTGCTGATCCCTTGCTGGGGATTTTTTCAGTGCTCTCAAGGCCTCGTTGGTACCAGGGTGAAGGAGGCCTGGCCCAGGCTCTGGCCCTGGGGGGGACAGGGGACGCTGCCGGGGGTCCCTGTCCCCTGTCCCACCCCCAGGGCCCCGGCCCCCCCCCCCGTGTCAGGCTCTGGGGTCGATCTCGTGGAACATCCTCTGGGGAGGCTGCAGGGCCGGGGCCTGGGGGACCCAGGGGGACAGGGGACCCCACTGTGCACGAGCAGGGTTGGACTGCTCTGGGGAACTGTGAGGGGGCCAGGGGCAGAGTGACCTCCCCAGTGACCTCACATGTCACACAGCCCCTGTGATGTCACACAGCCCCTGTGATGTCACACAGCCCAGCCATCCTGTGATGTCACACAGCCCCTGTGATGTCACACAGCCCCTGTGATGTCACACCCACTGCCCTGGAATGTCCTGTGTGATGTCACACTGCCCCCCGTGATGTCACACTCACCCTGTGATGTCACACAGCCCCTGTGATGTCACACAGCCCCTGTGATGTCACACCCTCCCTCACAGAGAAACTGTGATGTCTGATGTCACACAATCTCTGTGATGTCTCTGTGATGTCACAGAGCCCCTGTGATGTCACACAGCCTCCTGTGATGTCACAGAGCAAACCTATGCCACCTTGTGATGTCATAAAGCAGTGCTGTGATGTCACAGAAGACTGATGTCACAAAGTCACCCTGTGATGTCACAATCTTTTCTGTGATGTCACAGCCTGCTCCCATGATGTTCCCACAGCCACCAGGTGATGTCACAACACACTCTCTGATGCCACAGAGCCACCCTCTATGATAGCAGACTCTGCTCTATGGCCTCACACCCTACTCTGTGATGTCACAGCCAGCTCTGGGATGTCACAGCCAGCTCTGTGATGTCACAAAACCCTCAAGAGCTCAGTTCTATTGAGAACTCAGTTCTATTGAAACACTGAAGTTTTTGTACTTTGAAGAGATCCCTGTCAGGGACACAACTGAGAAAGTGTCCCCAGGTTCCAGCTAGAGCAGAACACTGCAGGCAGTGATGCCAGGTGGGCACAAGCAAGGCAAAGGTGTCTCTGGTGCTGAGCAAACCTGGATGTGTTTCAGGAATGCAAAGGGCCAAGGCCTGAGCCCCAGTCCCTGGCCAGGCAGATCCTGCCCCTCCCTCCTTGCTCAGGGCTCTTCCCAGGATGGGCACTGGCATGTGGGGATGGGCAATGCCAGGGGCAGGACCGTGGGGCAGCCCCTGCCAGGCTGCTGAGCAGGGACAAGGAGGCAATGAGGCCCCAGGCCTGCAAGGGTCACTTGTCCCCTCGTGGCCTCAGGCCCAGGGCCAGCAGCCATGGCCAAAGTGCTGCCCAAGTTGGCTCTGTCAGGGCCTTGCAGCTGCTGCCCATCCCTGTGCCCTGTGCAGCCCAGGCTGTCCCACAGTGTCCCTGCCCTGCGCCTCTGTCCCTGCAGGCTGTCGGCATCCCCGGCTGTCCCACCTGGCTGGGCCCTTCCTTTGCTGACAGCTCTGCCTCCTGCCTGCCTCTGCCTGCCCACACAAAGCCTTGGGCTTGATATCTAAAGGGTTAATTAATTTTTACTGTGCCTGTGAGCTTGTAGCACAGGAACAAGGCATGCAGGGGGTGCTTTCCCAGCAAGGATGATTGGAAGAGAAGATGAAGACATCTGGCTCAAGGATGCAGTGATAGAAAAAGCAAAGACTGAATCTGGGAACTTGGGATGGGTTTTGTGGAAAAGGGTAAATTTTAATATACACATAGTGACTGTATATAAGTGATAACACTTGTAGAATCACATGTCCATGTGAGGAGTTATCACCCACTGGACCTCAGGCCTGAATAAATGATGCTCTCTTAAACACCAAATTAGTGTTAAGGAGTCTTACTCTGATATTTTGGACATTTGGTGACAGCAGAAGCTCACAGAACCAAGGATCCAGCTGTGACACTTGGAACCTCATGGAACAAAGGGTCCATTGTGATGCAATGGAACCTCATGGAACCACAAGTCCATTGTATTAGAACAAGGCCTCGTGGAACCCAGGAGACCATTGCTGACAGTATGGAAGCTCATGGAACCATGGGGTCATTGTGAGAGTTTGGGGCTGCATGGAACCAATGGTCCATTGTGACACTGCAGAACCTTCTGGAATCAAGGTGGTCATGTTATGCTCTAGAAACTCATGGAACAAAGGATCCATGGTGACACTGTGGAACTCAGACCATTGTTGACAGTGCAAAAGCTCATGGAACCAAGGGTCCATTGTGGCTCTGTAGGGTTTCACAGAACCAAGGAGACCATTTTGACACTGTGAGGCCTCATGGAACCACCTGCCACTGTGACACAGCGGGGCCACATGGAGCCAAGGGGCCATTGAGACACTGAGGAACCTCATGGAACCAAAGTCTATTGTGATGCAGTGGAACCTCATGGAACCAAAGGTCCATTGTTACACTGTGGGGCCCTGTGGAACCAATGGGACCATGGTGACACTGTGGTGCTCCATGGAACCAATGGGACCATGGTGACACTGTGGTGCTCCATGGAACCAATGGGACCATGGTGACACTGTGGTGCTCCATGGAACCAAGGGGACCATTCTGATTCTGCTTTGCCTCATGGAACCAAGGGACCACCACGACACTGCAGGGCCTCATGGAACCAAGGGGACCATTGGACACTGTGGGCCCCTCCTCCGGAACCTTGCAGGGCCTTCATGGAACCAAGGGGCCATTTTATGGATACAGCAGGGCCTCATGGAACCAAGGGACCACAGTGACACTGTGGGGCCTCATGGAACCAAAGGGGACCATGGGGGCCATTGCTGTGGACATGGAACAAAGGAGGCCATTTCTGACCCATGTGGAACCAAGTCCATTGGGCTCATGGAACCAAGGAGACCATTGTGACACTGTGGGCAAAGGATGGAACCAAGGAGGCCATTGTGACACAGCAATGGAACCAAGGAGACCATTGTGACACAGGGGGCCATGTGGAGCCAAAGGACCATTGTGGCACTGCAGGGCCTCATGGAACCAAGGGTACAATAGTGACACTGTGGGGCTCCAAAGGAACGAAGGGCGCATTCTTAAAGTGCAGAACCAAGGAGGCCGTTGTGACACTCTGGGGCATCATGGAGTCAAGGGTCCATTGTGACACAGCACGGCCTCGTGAAACCATGGAGGCCATTTGTACACTTTGAGGCCTTGTGAAACCAAAGGGCCATCGTGGCACTTTGCATCCCCAAGGAACCAAGGAGTCCATTGGGACACTACAAGGCCTCATGGAACCAAGGAGTCC
This sequence comes from Emberiza elegans, assembly GCA_024865655.1. Classification (NCBI taxonomy): domain Eukaryota; kingdom Metazoa; phylum Chordata; class Aves; order Passeriformes; family Fringillidae; genus Emberiza; species Emberiza elegans. Next base: position 8,549 of record JALJVW010000448.1, on the reverse strand, counting down.
ATTGGGACACTACAAGGCCCAAGGAGTCCATTGGGACACCAAAAAAGGCCATTGTGGCACTGTGTGGCACCATGGAACCAAGGAGACCATTGTGACACTACAGGGCTCCATGGAACTAAGGATTCATGGAACAATGTGGGGCTCATGGAACCAAAGGTTCATTGTGACATTGCAGGGCCTCATGGAATACTGGAGACCATTGGGACACTTCAAGGCCTCATTGAACCAAGGGGCTCTGCAGGACCTTGTGGAACCAAGGAGACCATTTTGACACTGCAGGGCCTCATTGAACCAAGGGTCCATTGTGATACTGTGGTACCAAGGAGACCCCTGTGACACTGCAAGGCCTCATGGAAGCAAGGGGGACAATTGTGATGCTACAGAGCCCAATGGAAGCAAGGGGACAGTGTGACACAGCTGGGCCTCATGTAGCCAAGGGGCCACTGGGATCCTGAGGAGCCCAAAAGAACCAAGGGACCATTGTGACAATCTGCAGCCGCATGGAACCAAGGGGGGCATTGTGTCATTGTGCAGCTCCATGGAACCAAGGAAACCATTCTGAGACTGCAAGGATTCGTGGAAGCAAGGAGCCATTGTGACACTGCAGGGCCCCATGGAAACAAGGGGCCAGTGTGACACAGTGGGGCCTTGTGGTACCAAGGATCCAGGATGACACTACCATTGTGACACTGTGGAGCCTTAGGGATCCACGGGAACAGGGAACAGGTCTGGTTGGCTTGGTCTGACTGGCTCAACCGACCTCGGCATGTTGAGGGTCTGTTCTCAAATGTCTCTGAAACACTGGGGCTCTGGGTTTTCCCTTCTATGGAAAAGAACCATCTCTCTTGTCCAGGCACCCTTGGCCAAAATTGGTACTTCTCCAAAATTCCCAATATGCAAGGGTTTCTCCCAGACAAAAGCTGCCAGGACAGACAGGCCTGGCTCGACTTGGCCTCTGGTGGTCCCCTCTAATCTGCCCTGGAAACACTGGGGCTCTGTGCTTTCCTTCCTATGGGAAAGAACTGGCCTTCTCATCCAGGTGCTCATGGGCTGAAATCGGGATTCTGCCCCCAAAATTCCGTATATCTGAGATACAGAATCCAGGATATTTATTCTGTTGCTCCCAGATGAAAGTTGCCAGAACAGACAGATCTGGCTGGCCTTGGCCTCTGGTGGCTGCCATTCATCAGCCCCTGAAACACTGGGGCTCCATGCTTTCCTTTCTGTGGAACCATGGTGACACTTCAGGGCCTCGGGGAACCAAGGGACCACTGTGACACTGTGGAGCCTCGTGGCACCCAGGACATCATTGTGGCTCTGTTGGGCTGCATGGTCCCAAGGGGCCAGTGTGAAGCAGCAGGGCTTTGTGGAACCAAGAGGCCATTGCTGCATTTTAGGGTCTCATGGAGCCAAAGGGACATTGTGATCCTGAGGGGCACCATGGATCCATGGAGATCATTGTGGCATTGCAAGGCCCCATGGAATCATGGAGACCATTGTGACACTGTGGGGTCACACAGAACCAAAGGGCCATTGTGACCCTGTGGGGCCTCGTGGAAGGAAGGGGCCATTGTGACCCTGTGGGGCCTCATGGAAGGAAGGGGCCATTGTGACACTGCAGAAGCAAGGAGAACATTGGGACACTGCAGAGCACCATGAAACCAAGGGAACATGGAACAGGTCTGGCTGGCTTGGCCTCCCAGGGGCCACCTGACAGGTCCAGCTGATCTTGGAATGTTGAGGGCTGTCTCTCATCAGCCCCTGGAGAACTGAGGCTCCATGCTTTCCTTCCTATGGAAAAGAACCATCCGTCTTTCCAGGTGCTCACGGCTAAAATTCATACTCCCCCTGAAAAATTCCCTATATGCAAGGGTTCTCCCAGACAAAAGCTGCCAGGACAGAGAGCTCTGGCTGGCCTTGGCCTCTGGTGGTCATCTCTCATCTCAAGGGAGCCCTGAGGAAAGTATTTGAACAGGTTTGAGTGCTGGAACATCAATGAATCTCACATTCTTAAAAACTCAGATGCTTTTTTGATCATGTGTCTTTTTCTTATTGTGTATTATGCATGAAATATTATTTTCAGCTAAAAAATATTATTCTTTCCACTTTACCAGTGTTATCTGACACAAAACACTCCCTCTGCATATGGATCCAGGTCACCTGTATAAGCAAACACAAGAAAGAATGCAGCAGGAATTCTTTGTGTCTGTTGCCATCTGTCCCATCTCCTCTGGAGCTGGAGGTGCAGCCCCAGCACTCGGGAGGGCTCACAAGCTCAGCTCCCACACAGAGCACTTGCGGACCCCGGGTGCTCTTCTTGGCCCCTGCACGCTCAGCCAGGCTGAGATGGACACTGATGGTTTCTGGGCCAGGCTCTCGGAGCCCAGCCCAGCTCCCTGCAAGCTCTGCCAGCTGCCCTGAGCTCTGGGCAGCACCAAGGGCCTCTCCCCAGCCCAGCCGGCTCTGGCCCCACAGCTCTGCTCAGGCCAGGCTGCTCTGGGCACTGGCCCCACGGCCTCAGCCCCTGCCAAGGGCACAGCAGCAGCTGCAGCTGCCACAGGACTCAGCCCCAGCCATGGGGGAAGGTGCTTGGCCAAGGCCAAAGGAGGCTCCCTGGCTGCCCTGCTCCCCTCGGGCTGAGGTGCTGAGAGCTCTGCAGCCCCTGCTGCCATCCCATCTGCCCAGGGCAGCACAAGAGCCCCAGCCTTGGGGCCCTCAAGAGCTGCTCCTGCTCCAGGCCCAGGGCCCATGCCAAAGCTGGGGCAGCCACAAAGCTGTGCCCATTCCTGTTCATTGCTGCTCTCATGGGGATGGATCCTCAGCCACTTGGAGGTTGCTGATGGATTTTACTGCTCCAGAGGCCTCTTCTTTGCTGAGCTCTTCAGTTCAGGAATTCAGTGACAAAGGCTCATAAACTTTTGTTCAAAACACCCAAACAAGAAAAGCCCCTGGGAATAATCTAAGTTTTCAATCCTTCTGTGGTTAATTAGACACATTTCAGAAATGTATTCAAAGTGAATATACTGTATTGAAAACAATGCAGAGAGAATTGTTTTGTCCTGTTAAGTTTTCTTTTCCTGTTTATAGATTGATATCAGCAATGTCCAATTGATATTGACCCCCAGCACCTCCTCATGCAGTCTGAATAGATATGAAAATCAAGACTTTTATGGCTGACAATCAATCAGACTTTGTCTCTACGCCTTCCCCTCTGTTATGAATGAAGTTCTATATAATTCAATAAGCAACAAAGTTAAATTTGGTAGCTATTTTAATTGAGCAGTAATTTTATATAAAATAGAACTATCAAATAAAATCAAGCAGATACAAAAAATTTGCCAGTGGTTCTGATAAAGCATAAGCAAAACTGATTGATCGGGGTACAGGGAGGGCTTTTCACCCTGCCTCACGTACGAAAACAAAGGAATCCAAACACAACTTATATCCTGTATGCTCATACATATTCATCAATATTTTCCTGTAAATCTCTTCCTATTTTCGATTCTTGAAATCTACATCACCACACTGCACAGCACATGCTCCCACTGCTGCTAAGGGTTCTTTTGGCTCTTCGGTGGTTGCATCCAACAAAGGCTTCTCCTCATCGTCACTGTCCACAGGTTGCACATGTGCCCCAAGTCTTGTGTTATAGAAGCCAGCATTATATTAAAAAAAAAAAATCTGTAATATTTCATAGATACCTGGAATCATCCCAATTTTGTCCATTTCAAGGCCGATTCTCTAATTATTCTGAGGCCTATTCTGTTTTGGGATTTTAATTGTCTCAAACTACATCCTGTATCCTATTTTTTCATGAACATCTGAAAACATCTGTTTTGTGACACTAATTACATATCCTTTTCCTCCATTACTTTTTCTAAAATATCCATATAGTTACAATTGTTGGCATGAATCCTATTCATTTATCACACCACCATTTCCCTCATCCAACCCTGGCACTCAGAGCAGCTGAGGAATGGAGTCACATCCAGGGGTGTCCCCAGGGCTCAGGACTGGGGCCAGGTCAGTGAAATCTCTTTATTGCTGATCTGGAGAGGCCATCAAGGGCACCCTCAGTCAGTTCCCAGGTGAGCCCAGGCTGGGTGGGAGTGTGGCTGTGCTGGAGGGCAGGAAGCTCTGCAGAGGGATCTGGCCAGGCTGGAGCCATGGGCCCAGGACAATGGGATGAGGTTCAGCAAGGCCAGGGGCCAGGTCCTGCCCTGGGCTCACAACGTGGTTCTGTGATAGATATAAACACAATTAAGTTCTTGTATCAGGATGCTCATCCTGGAGTGGGGGCAAAACAGCTCCAACAATTCCTGATTTGCAAAGCTGTCAGTGGTGGATGGAGAAGGGAGGTCAGGCTGCTCTTGGTGTTGAGGAAATGCTGAAACCAGCCTGACTCATTTCATCTCCTCCTGTCCTGGCTGATCTCCCTCTTTCCCTCCCACCCATTGGCTTTTGTCTCCCACCAGGCCCCCCGGTGAAGAGCCTGGCTCTGTGTTCTCCATCCCCTCCTGGCTGGCACTGCCAGGCTGGGATGAGGAGCCCCTCAGCCTTCCCTGCTCCGGGCTGGACAAGCCCAGCTCCCTCAGCCTCTGCTCACAGCCCAAGGGCTCCAGCCCCACCTTGGAGGCCCTTCCCAGACCCTGCTCCAGCTGCCAGACATCTTTCCTGCCCTGGGCAACCCAAACCAGGCCACAGTGACCTGGATAATCCCCATCCTTGATGTCCTGGTCACACAGCCCTGGCCCCTTGTCCCCATGTCAGGCTCTGGGGTGGATCCTGTGGAACATCCTTTGGTGGAGGCTGTGGCTCCAGGTGGGCCGGGGGGATCCCGGGGACAGGGACCCCTGGGGCATGGACAGCATTGGACTTGTTGGGAGAAACTGTGAGGGGCTGGGGCAGAGTGACCAACCCAGTGACCTGACACAGCCCTGCTGGGATGTCACACAGCCCCTCTGGGATGTCACAGCCTGCTCTGTGATGTCACAGCCTGCTCTCTGATGTCACATGTCACACAGCTGGTCTCTGATGTCACTGTGATGTCTCTGTGATGTCACAGTGAGTCTGTGATGTCAGCCTGTCAGATGTCACAGCCTTCTCTCTGTGATGTCATCAAGAGGCAACATCAGATGTCCTGTGATGTCACAGCCTGGCTCTGTGATGTCTGAGGCAGTCTGATGTCATAGATGACCTCACATGCCATGATGATGTGATGTCACATAGCCCACTTGTGATGTCAGATGACCAGTGATTTGACACCTGGATAAATTGTCTCCACCAGGCCTATGTCCACACAATGCTGATGTCAGCACAGCCAATGCCTGGAGCCTCAGCTCAAAAACTTACCACCAGGCCCCACAGAAGAACAAAACCCCAGGGAAATCACACAAACTTTTGCCCATTGTGTCAGAAGGAGTCAGGACAATCAAAATGTGCAAAATGCTCAATGACCAGCCCAGCATGCAGGGCTTTGGGGGAGTCCCCAGCATCCAGCTGAATAAAGAATGCTGCTCTTAATGCTGCATTGGGGTTAAGGAGTTTTCTGTTTTACCAAATTTTGGTAACCCCCACTGCCAAGGAAAGCTCTGTCTGCTGCTGGTCACAAACAGAGAAGGGCTGGTGGCAGGCCTGCCTGGGGCACAGTGACCATGAAATAATCATTTTTTCAATGTTCTGTGAAAGAAGGAGGGCAGCAACAAAACTTCTGCACTGGCTCAGGAAGGCAGACTTTGGAACATGTTTAGGATGCAGATTTGGGGATACCAGATCAGGTACCATTTTTTTCAAGGGAAACAGCCCTTAAAAACAAAGGGGTCCAGGAAGGATGGACACATTTCAAGGGTAATCTTAAAGGGAGGAGCAGCCTGTCCCAGTGTGGCAAAAAGATTTTGCAAGTGAGGAAAATCATGGCCTGGCTGCCCAGAGGATTTTGTGCAGGAAAAAAAGGACCAATCAATGTTTAATATGTGTTATGAGAAAGAAAATTACAGAGGTGAAACAATTAAACTTTCCTGGCAACTCAGTAAAAAAAAAAAAGGTTTTTTAAAAAAAATTTATAAAAGGACAGGAGTTATCCTTTATGGATCCAGCTGAATAAAGAATGCTGTGAGCTAAATGCAAGAGGGGGTTAAAAGGAGGTTTGTCTCAAGGGAGGTTGTCCTCAGGACAAGTGTTCTCCTGTGAGCTGGTAGATGGGCACAGGGGGCAGAACAGCCCCTGGAATCCAGGAGGAAGAGGTTTACCTGCTGAACAGATGCTCACAGGTGCTGGGATCAGATGGGATCCATCCCAGGGTGAGGGAGCTGGTGGATGAGCCCCAAGCTGCTCTCCATCATTTACCATCAGTCCTGGCTCAGCAGGGAGGTCCCAGGGCACTGGAGGTGCCAGTGTGAGCCCATCCCCAAGAAGGGCTGGAAGGAGGATCTGGGAACTCCAGGCCTGGCCTGTCAGCCTGACCTGGGTGCCTGGCAAGAGAACAGATCACCCTTGAGTGCCACCACAGGGCACCCACAGGATGGCCGAGGGATCAGAGCCAGCCAGCGTGGATTTCAGTATCTGCATTGATGATCTGGATGAGGGGATTGAGTCCATGAACAGCAAATTTGCAGATGACACCAAGCTGGGTGTGAGTGTGGAGCTGCTGGAGGGTAGGAGGGCTCTGCACAGGGCCCTGGACAGGCTGGATCCAGGGCCCAAATCCAACAAGGTGAGGTTTAACAAGTCCAAGTGCCGGGTCCTGCACTTTGGCCACAACAACCCCTGCAGCACTACAGGCTGGGGACAGAGTGGCTGGAGAGCAGCCAGGCAGAAAGGGACCTGCAGGGACTGATGGACAGCAGGCTGGACATGAGCCAGCAGTGTGCCCAGGTGTGGGCAAGAAGGCCAATGGCTCCTGGCCTGGATCAGGAATGGACCAGGTGTGGCCAGCAGGAGCAGGGCAGGGATTCTTCCCCTGTGCTTGGCACTGGTTGGGCAGCACCTCAGTGCTGTGTCCAGTTCTGGGCCCCCCAATTTAGGGAAGGACATGGAGGGGCTGGAGCATGTCCAGAGAAAAAGAAGGCTGGGAGGGGTCTGGAACAAAGTCCTGTGAGGAGCTGAGGAGCTGGGGTTGTTTATCCTGGAGAAGAGGAGGCTCAGGGAGACAAGGCAGTGTCAGGGCACAGGTTGGACTTGATGATCTCCAAGGTCTGTCCAGCCTTGCTGATTCTGTGATTCTCTGAAACCACCCTTGGAGCAGTTGCAGGATGAGCCCTGGGCCTCCTCTTCAGAAGCTCCAGCAGCCCAGGTCCCTCAGCTTCTCCTGCCAGCCCCAAAGCCCATCCTGTCAGTCCTGCAGAGCCTGCAGCTCCTCCTCATTGCCCAGAACAGGGAGCCCCAGAGGCCAGACACAGCAGCCCAGATGTGCCCCCTGGCCTGGGGTGCCTCTGGCAAGGGAGCAGCACCAGGCACTGCAGGAGCCTGCAGACAATTCCTGCAGCACTTGTAGGATGATCCTGCTCCCCAAGGGACGTTCCCATGGTGCCAAGTCAGGAACTGCAATGGGAGTGGGCCAGAGAGGAAAGGGCAAACAGGGATGGGCTGTTTGCAGGGGGGGGAAACAGGGGGTGGCAAGGGAAGAAATTTGTATCAGGAAGGAAGAGTAAAGAAAGCAAAGGTGAAGCCAAGGAAATGCTGAGGGCAGTTTGGGGGTGGCTGCCAGGCAGCCCTGGCTCTGAGCAACAGCATCTGCAGTGGCACAGGAAACTCCCAGCTGATGGGAACAAACTTTCTGGCTGAGTGCAGAGGCCAGGACAAAGCTGAGTGGTTTCCCTGGTGTCCCCAGCCCTTGCTGGCCCCAGGGCTGATGGCATTTGTGCTCCCTCAGGTTCATGTCCCCACAGCAACAGCATGGGGTGCTCCCCCTGCTGTGTGCAATGCAAACAGGGGCTGCTGAGCCAGTGCTGCCGTGTCTGTGCCTGCAAGGATGGGGCACCTGTGGAGGAGCTGGGGGGAGGCCAGGGCTGCAGAGGGGGATGTTGTTGGCAGCTCCATGAGGACGCTCTGGGACGCTGCCCTGGGCTGTCCAGCGCACTGGGATGGATCGCAACCGGCACTGGGGGGACACCTGGGGCACCTGGCCTGGCAGTTGCCATGGAAACCCCTGGCAGGGACTGAGGCACAGCCCCTGGCACTGAGACACTGCTGGGCCGGGTGCTGGAGCACAGGGCTGAGCACGCAGAGATGGTTTTGTTCTTGCTGAGCTGCAGCAGCAGAGCCAAGGCCTGTCCTGCCCCTCGTCCAGCCACGCTGGGAGGGGCTGGGGCTGCAGGGGGAGCTGGGCAGGGACACAGCCAGGACAGGGGGACCCCAACTGAGCCTGGCATACCCCAGACCAGAGCACATCATGCTCAGGGTATGAAGGGGGGAACAAGGAGGAAGGGGGGGAATTTTGGAGGGAGGGTTTTTGCCTTGCCAGGTAACACTTAGGCAAGAGGGGCCCTGTTTCACCAGTGGGCAGGGTCACCACTACAAAACACACAGAACACCAACTGAAGGAATTGTGT
>JALJVW010000447.1:0-39938 GCA_024865655.1 Emberiza elegans | reverse complement strand
ATCCACTTTAGACCCCAAAGACCACTTTAGGAACTATTTAGGCCTCCAAGGCCCCCCAGATTTAGAATAGACTGGGCCCCAGAGCCATTTAAGCCCCCAGGAGGCTGAGCTAGGCCCCAGGGGCCCAGCCCCAAGGGCCTGAGCCACAGAGCCACTTTGGTATCCCGGATGACCCCGGGACCCCCAAGACCATTTCAGACCTAGATCACTTTAAAGGCCCCAAGACCAGCCCCAGACCCCCAAGGGTCTGACTGGGCCCCAAGTCCACCCCCAGAATTGACTAGACCCCCGAGGTCCACCCCAAGACACACAAGATCGACTGGGCCTGAGTCCACTTTGGGCCCCAAGGCCCCCCAGGTCCACTTTATTTAAGTCACTTTAGGCCCCAGATCCCAGCCCAGGCCCCAGGGCTCTTGCACAGCCCAGGCATGTGCCACCAGGGCAGTTTCAGGCCTGCCCGGCAGCTCCCGCGGACGCTGCAGGGCAGTTGGAAATTTTGGGGACAATGGTGCAGATGGAGCCAGGTCTGCGAGAATGACCAGGTTGAGCAGGAAGAAGAACATGGGCGTGTGCAGGTGGTGGCCGCGGGCTGCAGGCGCTGATGATGGGCCGTTGCCCAGGAGGCAGCCAGGGAGATGCCAGCAAAGGCTGAAGTGCAGGAGCTGCAGCTGCAGCGTGTCTGCCAATGCCAGCAGGAGGAAGTGCCTGATGGAGCTGCTGTTGGACATTTGCTGTGCCTTGGCAAAGGATCTGTCTGAAAAGTAATCATGGAATAGTTGGGTTTGGAAGGGACTTTAAATATCCCAGCACAGCCTGGGGGCACTTTCCCCCATTGCCTGCCCAGGGCTCTGCTGCCTGGGCTGGCCCTGCCAGCAGCTGCTTCCCTGTGCCCAGGGCTGGCCCTGCCAGTGCTGCCAGAGCCCAGCCCCAGCCTGGGGGCTCAGCTCTGCCCTGCAGACCCCTCCCAGCTCTGGCACTGCCAGGGGCAGCTCTGGCTCTGCAGGCTCTGGGGCAACACAGGGCTCCCCCCTGAGGGCTGGAAAAGGCACTGATGCTGCCTCTAAGGGCCCTAATGCTGATTTCTGTCACTTCCTGGTTTATTCAGGTCTGAGAAAAATGTTTTGATTTTCCTCAGCTGAACTGAGAGATGAACATCTATGTGCAATTTCCCATTCCAGGCAACCCAGAGCAGTAGATTAAAAAACAGGATTTTCCCTTTTGTGCAGCCCCTGCCTTGCTGTGTCCCTATATAATCTACTTGGAAATGTTCTGCAGTTAAATGCCATGCTGGGAGCAGTCCTGAACAATGCAGCATCCTCCCCACACAAGGAGAACACTTCCAAGCCTGACCAGCTGTCTCCTCCCACCCAGATCTTGTCCCCAGTGCTGGGAGCAGCTGCCAGGGCTGGCTGAGCTGTCCCTGGCAGGCAGCAGAGTCCCTGCCCCAGCACAGCGCCCTGGGCTGCAGGACCCTGCTCTGCAGGACAGCCCTGGGCACCCCTGGCTGCTCTGCACAAGAGACAATCACAGAATGTACTCACAGGCTCTGTAGGCATTGGGATGTTCCAGCTTTGGAGATCACTCCAGGAGCTGCAGCTGCATTGTCCTGCAGCCAGAGGTTCCTGTGCCAAGGGCTGGCAGTGATTCTGCCCCAGGCACTTCTCAGCACCTTCCAGCCCTGACTGATTGAAGCTCTCTGTGCCTCTGTGCTGTGCCCAGGCTGGCTGCAGGCAGTGCCCCAGCCCTGCTGGGCTGGCAGAAGAGCTGCTCATCAAGAGAAATGTGCTTTGAAGCTCTTCTTGGTTACCAGGAGCTGCCTCTGTGCCAGGAGCCCAGCCCAGCTCAGCACAGACACAGCACAAGGACTTTAATGAGCCTCTGGGGCTTTGTGCTCAGGCCCTGAACATCAGTCCCTGAGAGGGAGCTGAAGAAACCTCTCAGAACTCAAGGCAGAATCCAACTCCAAAGTTTCTTGGACTTTTAATGGGTCCCACTGAGGGACACGACTGAGAAAGTGTCCCCAGGCCCCAGGCAGAGCAGAGAACTGCAGGCAGTGATGACAGGTGGGGACAAAGAGAAGCCAAGTCTTGGTGCCCTGGGGCACAGCAGGGTCTGTGCCACCAAGGGCTGGGAGGAGACACCTTGTCCTGAGGCCCTGGGGCCTCCTGGCACAGCCCCAGCCAGGCTGGGCACTGTCAGCCCCTTCCTGCCCCTCAGCATCCCCCCAGCCCACATCCCAGTGGCCTCAAGGATCTGCTGGAAGGAGTCCCTGGGGAGCCTTGCTCAGGAATGGCCCTGGGGGCTCCTTCATGCTCCCTGCAGGGACTGCAGGTTTTTCAAAGGACTTTGGGTTTGGCTTTTGCCTTGGAGTCTCTGAGAGGTTTTGTGCAATCATGGCCTCAATTATCTGCTGTAATTAGTCCCTGGAGAGGCTTTGTCAGTAACAACACTCAGGGGCTCATTAATGCTTCAGGGTACTTCAGTTATTTTAAGGTACTTGGTGTTTCCTTTTGATACAGACTCTGTGAGAGGTTTGTTTAATCATGGCCCCAATTTATCTGCTTTAATGAGTCCTTGAGAGCTTTGTACTGACACTCAGTGGGGCTCATTAATGCTTTGAGATACTCAAGGTTTTTAAGGTACTTTGGATTTTCCTTTCCACTCTGAATCTCTGAGAGGTTTTTTTGCCATCCTGGCCTCCAATTCTCTCCTCCACAGAGTCCATGAGGGAGCCTGTGTTGGGGATGGACCTCAGTGAGACCCATTCATGCTTTGAGACACTTTGGGTTTTTCCTCTGACTTTGACTCCTGGAAAGGTTTGTGCAATCTCCTCTCAGGCCCTGAGGTTCCAGGGTTCAGCTCCAAATGCACCACAGGGCTCCCATTAGGATCAAGCAAGTCCTGACAAACCATGGCTCTGCCTTGATTTCCCTCTGGTCTGGTCCAGTTCATCAGGAAGGTTTCCTTTTACAGTTATGGAGAAATATTTCAAAAGAGCTTCTAAAAATATGTAATCCTATTTTATAGGGTGTATTTTATTACTCTTCTCTTTAGAAGAGTGATTGCAGCATTCTGTGATTGATATTGATCCAGGGTCTCTCCCAAGGAGGTCTGGCCAGGTCAGTGAAGTTGTACCTTGAGCTGACCCAGTGTGGACAACCTTGCCCCACATTCCCAACCCCATGTGAGAAACAATTTTCACTTTCAAAAATTTAAATGCCTTATTAAGACCTTATCAAAATACAACAGAAGACTGAATAAAGAAAAGAATACAGCACCAGGAGCAAAGGATTCCAGTCATCATGCTCATCTACAAAAATGGATGTTCTGTCTTTTATACCTCTAGCCCCTCCCAAAGTCTTGTCAATCGACTCCTTCTTCCTGTCCAGTGGTGGAGATCACTGTCTTACACCTTGATTGGAGGTCAGGTGCTGCCATAGTAACAAGCCGACCCTCCCAAATGCCCCAACTACTGAGGCCATCCTGTGATAACAATGCAAGGGGGAGGGGAAGGATAACTATACATCTACAAAACTTCTCTTAACATATATTTAATATTCACCCCTTAATTGTGAGAGTCAACCATAGGATTACTCATCTATAACAAACCCCCTTTTCTTTTTCTATAAGTCATTTTGCTCAAACAATTAAGTAAAAAAATTACCTCTCTCTTTGAATGAGTCATACCAGCATCTGTTGATGTGGGCAAGGACAGTGGGAACAGGAGAAAAAAATCTCAGGTTTTCCTTAGACACACTTATTTGGAATGGACAAAAGGGCATCACAGAGGTCCAGTATGGCTTTGACTCCCATCTACCATGCCTATGTGGCTGCTACCCATAGTTGGTGTATCTTAGGGGTGAGTACAGAGGCCAACTCAGTCCTGCCCTCCAGTCCCTGTTGAATTAAAAGACAACTGAGGAATTATAGAGGTCTGGTATGGCCTTTTGTCCCCATGCCTACAAGGGTTGTTACCCACAGCAGGGCTATGGAGCCTTCTTGGTAGCAAACAAAGGGGCCAACCTGGTCTTGCCCTCCTTCCTTTTTCTGATTTTCTTAAAGAAGCTGTCCCATTACCTTTTACAGTCCCTTGTGTACTTCTCCTCAACAGATGCTGGTAATTCTCACCCATTAAAAGAGGAAGACAGTTCTTGAGCTGGTTGGTGGAAGCTTGACTCTACTTTTGGGCATCTTGGTGTTTTTTCTGGTTGTCTTTCAAACTCTGCTTGAGCGTCAATCTTGTTTCACCCAGCCTGGATGTTATAGTCCACTCTTTGGGTTCTTCTACTGGGCCTTTGACTCTGTTGCCATGAGTCCATCCCCGCATCTGCAGTTCGCATGGCCGATTCAGGTGGTGAGCAGTACCTGAAAGGGACCTTCCCACTGAGGAGTTAGAGGCTGATCTCTCATGACTTAATCACCACCCATTCCTGGGATTAATATTATGGATTCTGAAATCCAGGGTGGTAGTTTGAGGAATTGCCCTTTATGTCTTAGCCTTCTCAGGTTTGTGCTATAGACATCACTTATTTCTTGGCATTGGCTTCCCTTCCTCATAGGGGCAACCTTCTGGGGTGAGATCAGGAAGGGTAACCCAAACATCATTTCATAGGGTGACACCCCAGATCTGACTGGGGTTGGGTTCTAATTCTTAATAAGGCCAAAGGGAGACATTTTATCCATGACATTTGGGTTTCAATCATTACCTTAACTAGAGCTCTTTTAAGAGTTTGATTCATTCTCTCAACCCGACCAGAACTCTGTGGATGCCATGGGTGTGTAATTCCAATTTACTCCCAGGGCCTGAACAACTTTCTGCAATATCTTCAATGTGAAATGAGTTCCCTGGTCTGAATCAATCCTGTTTGCCATCCCATATTGGGGAATGATTGATTCTAGAAGTGTTTACTCACAACATTGGCATTGGCTTTCACAGTGGGTACCACCTCTACCCAATGAGTCACGTGATCTACTATCACTGGCAAAAACTTCCCACCCCATTGTACCTGGGAATGGTCAGTAAAATCTACTTGGATGTTTTGGAAGGGCCAATGTAAACCAAGTTCTTGTCATCCTCTGGGTTTTTCCTCATGATTTTCTTATTCACTTGTTTGACTTATTCAAACCATTGAGTCACTAGCTTTGTATTCTGAAAAACCTTTGATCCCAAATCCCCAAGAAAAGGATCACTTAGTTCTTAAAAAATGGGTGGCTTGTTCCATGTATGCCTTCTAGTTTTTCTTGCAAGGGGTTTATTCAACATTTGCCTCCCATTGGCAATTTCCACTTCCTTTCGTTATCTTTCTTGGCTCCTATTTTTGAGATTCTTCCTCTTCTGTCCCACTGAATATGGGGGTTTTTTGCATTTCCCATGGAGTTAATACTATCCCGGGTTTTTCTGTCTCAGATTCAGTTGGATTTTTATAAATTGGCTAAATTGTTCCTTTGCACCTCCTGAGTCCCTTTATGTCCAACACGGAATGGCTGTGACAGCCTCTGGTAATTGTAAGTTTTCCCCAGAAAGCTAAGGCAACTGGTCATGAATCAGTCCCTTTCCCTTTGAATTCCATAGCCTGGAACCAAAATTTTCCAAAGGTATGCACTATTCAAAAGTCTATTTTCATTCTGTATATTTTTGTTCCCCTTATTTTGTTAATATTTCCAGAGTCTCGTTTTTGGCTTTCAGGATCATGCCTGGGGACTGACCAGTTGAAGGTAACTTTCTATTTTCTAGGGTTTTGAGGATGAATATAGATAAACCTGACCCTGTGCCTTTTTATTGCATCTGAAGATCCATCTATTACAATTGTTTTCCACCTTGGGTGGTTGATCTCTACATCAAGTCTCTTTTTAGTTTGATAGTTTATAACCTCTAGGCAATTATGATTAGTTCCTCATCTGGTTCTCCATACAAAAAATGGTTCAGGGAGGGTTGAGTTTGTCATCACAAGAAAAACTAAACACATTATCCATTACAGATGGCTTCATGCTTTAGCACCATAGGAATCAAAATAAACATTTCTCAGCCTTTTGGTTGAGGATACTCCTGCATGAGTTAAAAATACATTTTCAAATTTCCCAAAAAGATGTTCTGCAAGGTATTTTTGCAGCTTTCAAGGATGTGAATCGGGCAGTTTAGGCCACAGCCCCCATGATTTTCCATCACCTGGGCATGCAGATCCTTTTAGATCCCAAGGCCACTGCCATTTCCTGGATCATCCTCACTAAAAAACTCATTGCCTAGTGTTTCCTCATCCGACAAAACCAATAGAAGGGGACATCAGGTCATTGGAAGTAATCCTCTTCTGGGGCCACTGACCATCCTTCAGGACCATGGACCCTACATTTGCATCTGGTCTTGCACCTAATCTTTGAATCAACTAACTTTTTCATACAAGACCTTGACCGCCTCCTGGTCTCATCAAGTTCCAAACCTGTCTGATGATTTTCTCATGACAGGGACAATCGGTCCACCGTCCGATCCCCATTTGGGCTAGTGCTTGGTTTGACAAAGTCTGCCAGGATGGGCACAAGGCTTCTTGTCGTGGTTTAGCTGCCTCACCATCAGCAAAGGAGCATTTTACCCTGGCCAAAGCCTTGGAATTTTCCCTCTCAGACTTCCATCGACATTTTTCCTGAATCCTTTGTGGTCCCCCTGGATTCATCTGTTCCCCTAACCACTAGTATCCTAACAGACTGATATGGACCTTCTTTGGGCCCAGCTCTCTGCAAAATGAAACCCTCCATAGAGATGGTCCTTTCACCTGAGGATTGAGACTGAACCCTCAACTGCTTGGAACATAGAACAGACTGTGCATGTTTAAGTCATATGTAGAGATTTTTGGGACTATGGATGCCATATCCAATGGTTTCACCTGCAACCGATTAGAATCTACCTTATTTTCCACCCTGGGGAGCTTGGATGCAGATGTTTGTTTCTTTTTGATAGTCAGCCTCATTGGTTCACGTTGAGTTTTCATCTGTATAGAGGTTGACTTCTCCTTGGTCGCTTCCAAGATGGTCCACCCAAATATCTCTTTTACCCTGAACCTTCCATATGCTTTCCCGCTTGTACTTCCTTGTTGAAGATGCATTTTGCTGCACAGACCCAAATCCACAGCCTTTCAACCCTGCAACCTGGGCATAAACTAGCAGGTTTTTTTGGAAAAGAACAGGTCCATCCACCTACTGAACAACTTGGTTGGGTCTATTATGCCAAGCCCATTAATGCTCTACTTGAGGTCCAATTTACCATGCTGGTTTAGAGAGAGCTCGTTTTTATTTCTACACAACACTATTAAGTGATGTAAATGTACTCTGACTGGCCTCAAAAATTCCCTTTTGTAAAGGAAAGAACCTACATAAACAGATGAAAGTAGTTCTCTCAGGGAATTTACCTAGCAGTACCACCTAAAACCACCACCGATACACCAATGCACTGCTGTGGCAACTGATTCCTTTCTTAGAAACAAGAACTGTTCCTTCATTCACAGGACCAAGTGACTTCTTTTTTTTTCTAAGTTTTAGTGAAAAAGTTTTTTTTTGACATCACTGAAGTAGTATTTGGATATATACATTCTGCCAACTAATTTCCACACATAAGCAATCACTTTGCCACTTCAAACAGAAGTTTTCTAGTTTGATGGCTCAGCCAAAAGGAAAAATTGACACAACTTAAATACTCAAATGGCATAGGATTAGATTTTCAGGCTAAGGCACAAATCAGTTTAGATGTCTAGAAAGAAATCGTACATCTTGAACTTATGAGATAATACTACCTCTTCCACATTAAGTTTTTTTAAAATATTACATTGTAGAAATTCTGCTTGTGAACACTTATAATACAAACAGAGATTAAAATTGTCTCATCAGTTTCTTTAGTGGCTTTATTCATACAGTGAAAGTGGGAAGAAAGGAGTAATAGCTTAAAAAACCATCCTACTGCCTGGAAGCCTAAGGGAAACTGGCTCCTTGGCTTTGATTTACATCATGCAAACTTTCAGTCAACAATTAACTTCTTTATGAAGTTATGTCTTTACAATATTTAACACTTGTGCTATATAAGTTAAAACAGGTCCCAATTCTTTCAGAAATTCATATTTAGAATTAATACAGTCCAAGAAGGCTCAGTCCATTTGAACATATATTCATGGCCACCTCAGGGATCAGAGCAATACTCATAAGATGTATAATAATTTCTTAGAGATCCTGCTGTATGCCATAAAGCTGGTTCTTTTCTGAACAGGGAATCAAACACCAATCTGCACAAATGTGCAGTTTACACTGAGAATTACAAAGCAGCATATCGTGCAGTGCAGAAAAGCACCAAAGTATTCAATATCCATATAATTTTTTATTTTGTACACTACAGATGTAGTCCCAATTACTTAAATCTCTGAAAAGAGGCAATCCATTTCTCCAACTGTCAGGTCTGACCCCTTAATTACCATCTCACAAAATTTTTTCTTGAGATTTTCAGCTCTATGCAATAAGTAAAGGTTGTTGATGCTTTCACATCCTATCAGAACCTTCATTTCAGAACTGCTGTGTGCAAATGTACAGAAGGCTTTAGGAACAGATGGCCAAATGGCCAACCACAGTACTTCTGATCACAGCAGCCTTTCTTTTAAGAAAAAAACCTGATGTTCCAAGCTACCTTTCATACACAATGTTTTTTACTTATAGATTGGTCTTCTCTCAACTCTCTTCTGCTTTCTATATAGTTTTTGAAATGTGGTACCCAGAAGTAGACTTCACCTTCCAACCTTACCAATGTGGAGCAGGGTAGAGAAACAGTCCTTTAGGCCATATTCATCTTTACATAATCCAGTATGGCACTAGTCCTTCATCTAATGGCATCATCACTGACTCAAGTTCAGCTTTGATCACTCCCCATCCTTACAACCAAGACTTCCAAGAACCCTCTTCTAACCCAGTGTTCCCCATACTATATTAAAATTATATGATATTGATTATTTTTGATTAAGCACAGTACATTGTATTTGTTCCAATCTTTAATTCTACCCTTCCTCTTATATTTATGTAAACAATTTGGTCAAGGTAATCTTTAATTTTAATCCTGCTGTGTCAGTTGACTCCCTTCAGCTTTGTGGGCTTTCAGAGCTGCATGGAGCTCTCAGGCCACTAAAAATGGATCTTTTACACTAGGACTTCATCACATGACTGTGTTGTGTTGACACAGAAACTGTTAGGAATGGTTCCAATTACAGGCTTCAGTAAGAAGAACTGAGCAGAGCCCTCCATGACTCTTCTGAGAGTTAGCCAGACCCCCAGGAAATATTCTAAAGGACAGTATAAGGCTGTAAGGGAAGCGATGCCTTCTACCTGTAAAACACCTCCAGGTTCTTCCTGTATCTCAAATCTAAACCCCACAAGCCTCCAGTAGCACATGATTGTATCAGAATTTTGGACTCGCCCACATTGCAATCCATCATCTATATTAAGAAAAACAAAAAAAAATTCCAGCAACATCAGTTCTGAAGCATTTTCTTCCATTGTCATGAAGTATCTATAGCAAGCTATGAGAGAGCTTCTGATCCTCTTCAACCAAGTCTTTATATTTCTTGTACATCACATTTTCCTAGCTTTTCTGTGAAAGAATTACTCAAAAGTGTCAAAAACTTTACTACAGTCAAAATATATAGCACAAATTTATTATCCTTATATAGACAACCAATTTTAAGACAATGTATTGTCTTAAAAAAAATTGTGTATCTGCTAATTAACTTGTCAAAAACTGGTCTCAGAGTATTTTATCTCTAGACTCTGATAAACTTCTCTTAACTACCCATGCAGATAACTTCAAGCTAACCAAAAAAATGGTATATTAAACTCTTTAATCCATCCATCTTCCAACTGCATAATGTAAAAACTAGTAGATTAGAGAAGTTTAATTTTCTTTTCCAATGCTAGAAATGCTATTTTTATTAAATCAAGCTCAGGTAGAAGCTTCATGTTTTTCGCCTCCAAATGCTTTATTCAATCATTGTGAGCACTGAAGTTCATCCCTTAAAGCTTGCAAACTTGTGATTTTTGTGTTTACTTAAGAGCTGTATAATGTTCACAATTTTCCAGACCTCCCTCCTTATTCTTAAAACGCATTAAGAACTACTGGAAGTAGTTCAATTTGTTCTGACAATGCCTCTTTTGCACATCAGACAATGCATTATTTTCCATCAATAGAAAACAGTACATTTATTGAAAAAAGTCTATGAACATGTTTTACCAGATATTGAGTACCACGATAGTCAATATTACTTTTTGCACTTTCCAAATTCCTTAACTAACACATTCTCCAAATTTTTGCTGCTTTTAATATACTTAAAAGTCAGCAATAAATGTAATTATCAGTTAATTCTTCTAATTTCCAATTCCTTCTGCACATCATCCTGCTTGAATTGACTATTTGGCTCAATCAGATGTTTTGCAATGCAGGTGAGTTTTTTACCTTCCATTTTGGGTTGTTTTTTTTTTCCTTTTCTTTCTCCTAAATTGTTGTGCCTAGGTTTTTTTGGGTGGGTTTTGGTTTTTTGGGTTTGTTTTGTTGTTGTTGTTTTTTTTTGGTAATTACAAAAAAAAAAAACTAAAGAACTCTTTTTAGCAACTTTGGGTCACAAATTTTAAAAGCTGAAGTTGAACAGATTAATGCTCAAGACCATTCATAAAGCTGCTGTTATTTAGTTACAACTACAACCATTACCTAGTCAGCTTCTGAATACCTGACTTTTGACTAGCCTGCTATCAACAAATAATTTACACTATCAAGAAGCTATTTTGCTCAATGATTTTTACAACTGAAGCTATCTTTTTTTTGGCAGGTAATCTATCAGTTTCTATCAGGTAACTATATCCAGATTTAAATTATATAGAAGCCACAAAACCATCAATAATCAGGGGAATGAATGGGCATGAAGACACACCCACTCAAAGTTATGTGTAATTTTATGGGCCAGAAACATATGGGAAGAGGGCATCTAAAAACTGTACCTAATCCAGGCAATTCCACATCTTACCATGGGTAGTTCACAAATTAGAGGATCTGAAGGATGCTTGGGCTAGCCTTTGCCCAGCAAAACACATTGCAGTTGTCTTTTCTTTCCTGTTGTGGAAATCCTAGAGACAAAGTAGGATATGCATCAAAACTATAACATTACATCTTCTCAGGGAAAGCCACTATAAATTATCTGTACAAAACAAGATACTGGGAAGTGCCAAATGCTTCTTAAGTTGTTACTAAATGTTATGTAAAAGGGTGGAGTGAAGAACTATTTTACTTTCCATAGGTTAACCAGAATCACTCAAGAGACATAGAGGACACAGTTACTTTTTTGAAATGTATTCATCTATGTATCTTTACAACTTTATGTACATTAAATAAAACTACATGTACAACGATTCCAGATTCATACCCATAGAAAATTCAGCTGACCCACAACACATCTATAAAACTTTTGTTATTCTTTCCACCTAATTTTTGTCTCTTTAGCAACATGCTGTTTGCCAACAGTTTAGTGTAGTCAAGTGTATGTCAATTCAGAGTTAAAACTAAGTTTTGTGGGGTAAAGAGTGCAAATCACCAAGAAATATAAACTGTGAGAGTAACACAAAGTTAATAAAAATATCAATTCCAAAAACGCATCTTCATCGTTACTTTTGGTTGAAACTAAGTATATTTTCATGGCAGATTCTCTACAATTATAGCTACATTTAATGACAGATCCCAAAGAGTCATGATCAGTGGCACAGGGTCTAGCTGGAGGCCTGTCACAAGTGGTGTCCCCAAGGATCAGTCCTGGGCCTAGGTTTGTTTTACTTGTTCATCAGTGACTCAGGTGAAGGGGAAGATGCCTCCTCAGCAAGTTCACTGGTGACACAAAGCTTTGTAGATATTTGGCTGATACCAGAGAGGGCACGAGACGCAGGTCCATTAAAAACTGAGAAGGACACAGGCCTGGAAGACTGTCAGGACAGTCAGTGTCCAATGACAAAACTAGGCCATTATAAGCAGAGTGCTGCAACATGAGGATGAATAAGGGAGAGTAGGGCCCAGCCAGAATAGGAAGAATAGTTTCAATAGTTGCAATGAAAACCTAAAAGAATGTGAACAACAAGGTGTTACTGCCTGATAAGTAAACCAACCAATCCTGAGCTCAGCCAATGGTCTGCATGAACTTCATTAAGTCTAATATAAATGTTGGTGACTACCTGCAATAAACTGAGATCTGGTGATCACCCATATTGGCGTCCAGTTTTCTCCCGGCTCCTCCTACAAAATGGTTTTCCTCATATTGGTGAGTTCATTGGAGGTGATCTATTATGGACTGGAAGGTATCCTTGGATTATTTTCTATTTGCTCCTGGATTATTTCTGCCTTGAAAAGGACTACCTTTTTGATTACTCCCGGACTATTCCTGGATTTACCCTTGGATTATTTCTGCTTTGCTCCTGGACCACCTTTTGGGATTACTTTTGGACTACTCTTGGAATTATTTTGGATTACCTCTATTCACTGGAAGATGGACTAGGAAACCACTGGAACAAATTGCCTTTAGCCTGTTAGGTCCTATCTCACTGGAGATATTCAAGAGCCAGCTGGAAACAATCCTAAAGGGGAAAGGTGCTCTAGGATGCCCCTGGCTTGAGTCAGGAGGTTGGACCATATGACACACTTTCAACCTTAAAAGGCTCTCTGGTTCTGTAATTCTCTATTCAAAACGAGAGGCAAGCGGCATAAATACAATTTACAAGTTTTTACAAAAGAGTAAAATTTCCTTAAAAGGCATAAACTTAAACATCAGATCTTTATATCCCTTAAATAAAATTTGGGGAAAAATCCTAAAACAAAATTTTTAAAACCCCCATACAACATGCAAACCAACCTGAATGATATAAAGTATTACTCCCTAGAACATTTATGGAAGAAATCTATTGAAAATAATAATCACAATTAGAAGATTAGGAAAGCAAAGGGCTGGGGTTTAGAATGAATTGTTACAATTCATCATTCAGAAAAAAACTGTAAAACAGCAAACATAACATAGCATACGAAAAGAATAAAAAGAGTTTTTATTTGGAGAAGGGCCAGTCCTTTTAAACAGTGCCCCTCCTGTTCAGGATTAAACTAACTCTTCCACCACCAGCATCATTCCTCTGTAAATGAAACGGTCCTCCCTTTGACCTGTACATAATTTTGTCTCAACCATCCACCTTTCCTGAACCCAATCTCCCACAAACTATCAACATAACCCTACAGTTAAAGAATTTCTAGCCAAGGAGCCATTGCTGCTTGTGAGTAAGAACAGGCAGTTTGGAGTTCAAGTGCATCAAAGACAGCAGGAACATTGGGGGGCAAAGTCCTAGATATCCTGTTTTAGGACAGGGTCCTAAAGCTGAGCCCGCCCAATCCCCTTGTTTGCATAAAAAACTCAGGAGGGGTAAATCACAACTTCTGGTGTGTCTGTTAAAAATTTGGATACTGGTTTCTCTTCACCTGTTCTGACCCTAGACTTCCTGGGGAAAAATACACTATATTCCATTTTACTACATCCCTTCTCCAAAACTCGGACACTAGCAGGGTTCCCAGAAAGACTTGTTGCCAACACAATGTTTAAGTTAGGAATTCGGACATTTTCAGAGTTCCCAAATCAGCTCCGGTTTTAGTTTTACTTTTCTTTAATTCTGCTGCATCTAACACAGCAGAACCTCCCTTAGCATTAACTAATTGGCCTCAGATAAATCAGGGTCTCGAAAGAGATCTGGGTTCCAAGAAACAACTCCTTGCATTACCTGTAACCTTTCAGCTGTTTTAATGATTGAAAACTCAACATAGGAAAAGGTTTGTTTTCATTATATAAAAAACCACTACGTCAGGCTTTGAAAGAAAGTGGATTCTCTTCTTCTTTTTAACAGTGTGTTTGAAAAGTACTTTTTTGCCGTTGTGATTTAGTGCCTGCTGATTGCAGAAATCTGGCATCTCTGATTTTAACTTATTCACAATACCTGCTCTGGGAATTACAATGGAAAAAAAAACTTAATAAGTTGATTGAAAAAATAATATGCAAATACTGTTTATAGAGATTTAGATGTTGTTCAATGGCCAGGTGATTCACCTTATTACAGAGCAAAAACTGAGAAGAATTACCCTGGCCTGTATTAGCAGACATTAAAGATGCTGCTAGAAAAGCTCTGTTTTCAGTAGTTACAGCCTGCAGCCTGCAACCAGCCACAGCAGGGAGTCTCGGACTGGACCTGGCAGCAGCAGTAACAATAACACTGTTGACTACTCAGCCGGAAACGGTTTCCACTGGAATAAAAGGACCTATAATTATTGATGGACACCTTATGGGAGCGTTATTACTGGGAAGATCTTCAGAGACTATGATGGGGTTATTTGTTTTACCTGGAGTAATAGATGCTGATTTTACAGGGAAACTTTGTGTTATGGTTTATACTCCTTTTCCACCAATACGAATTGAGAAGGGACAGCCCCACTTTGTGTCAGCTGTATGTAGACAATGCCTTACAACCGCTCAGAAAAATCTGGCCTGAACCATGATATATCACTATATGGATGATATTTTATTTGCACAGCTGCAACCTTTACAGGCCAGCAGATTCAAGAAATACATAATGCTTTGAAATTACATGGATTGACTGTAGCTCCTGAAAAAATTCAACTATCTGCACCCTGGAAATATCTGGGATGGACACTTACTAATCAAATTGTTACCCCCAGAAACTGCGATTGAATACTAAAATACAAACATTGCATGATGCTCAAAAAGTTACTTGAGATTTGCAATGGCTGCGTCCTCCTATTGTAGGTATCCCAAATGAGTTATTAGATGAACTCCGACCTTTATTAAAAGGAACTGATCAACACAGCCTGTCCATGTAACTTCTGAACAGGCTAAGACACTCCAGCAGATATTGGACTGTGTTACACGGGCAGTGTTCACAGACGTGATCTCAACCTCCCCATACAGTTAACAGTTTGGGCTGGAGAAAAATACTTGCTGGGGGCACTTACTCAGCAAGACAGAAAAACGGGGAGATATGGGCTCTGGAATGGATATCTCCTCCACTCCAGCAGCACAAAACCCTTCTTCAAAAAAATCGAAATTTTGGCTGCTTTGCTTAAGAAAGGTCGTGAACGGGCGTTGCAGGTTACAGGAAAAGAACCTGATCAGATATGGATACCAATGAAAAAGATACTCTGACTTGGTACTTAGAGAACAGTACGGAATTAGAAGAAGCACTGCTGGGAGCTGGGAGCGTGGTTGTTACTGATAATATCCCCAATATGCCACTGAATTGGATTGGACAGTGGGGTTGGATTCAATGCCCGAAAAGATCACAGATGCCTCTGTCGGATGCTACAACAGCCTACACGGATGCAGGGAGAAAATCCTGAACTGCTGCAGTGACCTGGCAAAAAGAGGGACAATGGCATTATCAAATTATCAGGGATTCTGAGATGGATACCTTACAAACTATGGAATTGTTGGCTGTTGTATGGGCCATGATGTACTTTTCTGAGCCCCTTAACATAGTAACAGACTCTTTGTATGTTGCTGGAGTTTGTGAGCAAATCGAGGATGCCTCTATAAAGGAAGTTCAGAACAGGAGGTTACATGAGTTGTTTATACAGTTGCAAAAAAGCGATTAAGCTGAGGGAACATCCTTTCTCTGTTATTCATATCAGAAGTCACAAGTGGGATATTGGTTTAGGAGAGGGTAACGCACGAGCTGATGAGTTGGTCTCAGTTACACAGGTAACCCCAATCCCCAAGCTGACTATAGCCAGAGAGGCACATTCTATGTTTCATCAAAATGCAAAAGGCCTCCATATAGAATTTCAGGTATCAATGGAAGAGGCACGAGCAATAGTTAAAGCCTGTCCTATATGTAGTCACCATAATGGGGGTTGTGGGTTAGGTTTGGGAGTTAATCCAAGAGGATTGAAAACAAATGATACCTGGCAAATGGATGTAACACATGTTGCTGAATTTGGGAGGATGAAGTATGTGCATGTTACTATTGACACTTACAGTCATTTTATATGGGCTACAGCACAGACTGGTGAGAGAGCAAAGCAGGTAGAAAGGCATCTCAGTAGCTGCTTTGCAGTGATGGGAGTGCCACAGCGTATCAAAACTGATAATGGGTCTGCCTATTGCAGCAGGAGAATAAAGGAGTTCATGCAAATGTGGGGAATAGAACACATAACAGGCATCCCTAATTCCCCAACAGGGCAAGCAATTGTGGAGAGAGCTAATGGTACCTTGAAAAGATATTTGGGTAAATACTCAGATATTAGAGAGCCACAAGAAAGATTGTTAAAGTGTTTGTTTGTTTTAAATCATTTGTGTGTTTTTGGGGAAAGCAAGGTTCCTCCTGTAGTTCGTCATTATGTACGGGAAAAAGATAATGAAAAGAAAGATGTGTGGGTCAACTATAGAGATCCTAAGACAGGGCAATGGCAAGGGCCTGCTAAAGTGTTGTATTGGGGCCGTGGATATCTTTGTGTTTCTACCCCTACAGGATCTCTGTGGGTGCCTGCTAAATGGACCCGAGCAGCTGTGTTGGATGGAACAACTCAATCGACTGAGCAGAGAAGATCGTCGACGAGTGGAGACGAAGCTGTTGATCATCCTTCGACCGATATTTCTTAAGCTAAAGGGACAGTGTAGTTATGCTATTGACCGAGCAATTGATCAGTGCAAATCTGTAAACAACATATTAAGCTTGCATTCATTGCTTTCTGCATTTAAAGCTAAAGGACCTAGAGATTTAGCTTGTATTAAGTGTCAAGATAGTCGTTGTGGTGCATGGATATTATTCTATTGCGGGAAGTGTCAGACAACTAAGTGGGTACATCAGGCCAAGTTACCTGAGTTGTGGTGTGAGCGTTGTGCATTTTGTTGGTGATTCGCCTCCTGGCAAAGAGAACTCAAGTGCTCTACAGGTTTACCTGGTTTTCAGGGGTTGGAGTTATATGAATCTCCAGAACAGAAAATTATTGCATGGTTTAGGTGGGAAACTCAGCATATAGTGGAACGTGTTTTAGGGCAATCTCTATCTTGTATTTTACAATCTAAGTGCGGTTGGGGTATTCCCCTGTCACGGTTTGATGTGATAGGTCCGATTTCAGTAGATCAAGACCCTAACAAAGTGTGGGACGATTGTCTTACAGTCCTAGAGAGGCTAAATCTGGGCCACCCCGGATCCAACAGCCGACAGGAAGGGAGATTGTTGGATCAAGGTGGAAAATACAGCGGCAAGCTAAGAGGATTAAGAGCCAAGTCAAGTCAGGAGCCGTGCAGGAAAGTTGTAGCAAAACATGTCAATCTGCCAGGGCACTGGATGGTTCAGCCAGCACAGATGGAAGAGCTATGCCATCGTTTTAGCATTCTTCCTCCTCCTAGTAGAGACAATGAGCCACGAGAAGGCGCAACAGGAGAAAAAGGGGCAAGAATCCCCCACATGGCCTTAGCTCAGCCTAAGACTAACATTTGGGTTACTTTGGCAAAGTTAACTAATCAGGATGCTATTTGTCTGTCATTATCTTCTCCCGGTAATCCATTTTCAACTTGTTTAGTCGGATTACCTGCAGATCCCTGGCCATGCCCTTCACACGCACCCACCTGCAAGACTAACAATGCTAGGGCAAGTGTAGATCATTGGGACCAGTGGGTTTCTCGTTTTCCTGTAGCACCGCAGGAACCCCAAGAATTGGAACTGTTAGGTTCAGTTATGGCAGATGCATGTCTTAAATTTTCTATAAGAACCGGCTGTCAACTAAGAATCATGCCACTATTGTAACTTCTAGCACGGCTGTCTACCGTAATGCAACAGCCTGGTGCAATTATACCACAAAGACTGTGTCAATCTCATCAATTAACCCTATTCAACTGCCACAAGGTTATTTCTTGATATGTGGGGACTGTGCTTGGCCCGGAATCCCATCAATGCTAAGAGGGGGCCATGTACAATTGGGCGGTTGTCTCTCTTACACCCAATACATCCATGATATTTAACATGACCCACCGCCATCGGAGTAAACGAATGATCCATGCATTTTCTGCAGACTGCAGAGATGATGTAAAATTTTGGTCCCCAGCAGCCATAGTTGCAGCATCAGTCTTGGCCCCTGGTGTATCAGCAGCAAATGCTCATGTCACCTTAAACAGAATGGCATGTTGGCTTGCTAAACAAGCCAATATCACCTCTTTGGCAATTTCTGGCCTTCTGCTAGATGTTGATTCTATTCGTCATGCCACGCTTCAAAATAGGGCTGCAATTGATTTTCTGTTGCTTGCACAAGGCCATGGCTGTGAGGAGTTCGAGGGCATGTGCTGTATGAACCTTTCTGACCATGCAAAGTCTGTACACGCTCAGCTCTCTGAATTGCGAAGGCTAGCTGGGAAATTGCAAATAGAATCGGGCCTTGGTATTGATGGATGGCTCAAATCTTTTGGCCTGGGATCATGGATACGCTCTATTGTTAAGGTTGCCATTGTAGTATGCATTGTAGCCCTGTTAATAATATTCATCCTGCCGTGTTTTTGCATATGCTTGCAGAATATGGTGCAAAGGATGGTGTCTGCTGTGTTTAATCAGACCATGCTTGTTCAACAGAAAAACAGGGGGAAATGCAGAGAGCTTTGTAGATATTTGGCTAGCTGAGAGAGGGCACGTGACGCTGTACCATTAACAAACTGAGAAGGACACAGGCCTAAGAGTCAGCAGTCAGTGTCCAATGACAAAACTAGGCCATTATAACCTTGCTGCAACATGAGGATGTGGGAGAGTAGGGCCCTGCCAGAATAGGAAGAATAGTTTCAATAGTTGCAATGAAAAACCTAAAGAATGTAGAAGTAGGTGTTACTGTATGATAAGTAAACCAACCAATCCTGAGCTCAGCTTTGCAATATGCATGAACTTCATTAAGTCTAATATAAATGTATGTGACTACCGATCAATAAACTGAGATCTGCTGATCACCCATATTATGCGTGCCGCTTTTCTCCCACCGATCCTACAAATGGTTTTCCTACAGAATCAACGAGGTCATCGAGGACACGGGCTCTCCAGCCTGGTTTGCCCTCCCATCGATGTTGCCTAGAGACTGGGAACTTGTTGTCATAGACATTAAGGACTGTTTCTTCAGCATTCCTCTACATCCAGATGATGCTCCTCGGTTTGCCTTCTCCGTTCCTTCGCTCAACAACGAAGGCCCGCTCAAAAAGATACCATTGGACCGTTCTTCCTCAGGGACTTAAAACGTCGCCGAGTATCTGCCAGTGGTATGTGGCTCACATCTTGTCTCCCATTCGAAATTATTTCCAGATTCCATAATCTACCATTATATGGATGATATCCTGGTGTGTGCTTCAGACAAGACTTATTTGGACAACACAGTTAAAAAGACTATTGAAGCCATAGAAAAGGCAGGGATGGAGATTCGTGAGGACAAAATCCAGTACATCAAGCCATGGACTTACCTTGGAGTCCAGATCCGGGAAAGGACCATCGTACCCCAGCAGATCACTATACTTGATGATCCAAAACCTTGAGAGACTTACACAGCCTGTGTGGATCCATCAACTGGGTACGTCCACTGCTAGGAATTACAACAGAGGACCTTGTTCCCTTGTTCAACCTTCTTAGGGGACCTAAGGAATTGGATTCTCCTGCATTCTCACAGAAGAAGCCAGAGGCGCCATTGTCAAAGTCCAGGAAGCTCTGTCTTCACGCAAAGCTCATCGCTTGACCCCAGCTTGCCTTTCCAGTTCATCATTCTGGGAAAAGCACCCGATTCCATGGACTAATTTTTCAATGGGACTCTCAGCTTCGAGATCCTCTGTTGATACTAGAATGGTTTTTTACAAGTAACCAGCCCACAAAGACACTTACCACCTACCAGGAGATCATAGCTCACCTAATAAAAAGGCTAGGACTCGCCTTCGCTCTCTTTCAGGTTGTGACTTTGAATGCATATACTTGCCAATAACTCTTACTGATTTTGAGGATCTGATCCAAACTAATGAGAGCCTTCAATTTGCCTTAGACAGCTACACAGGTCGAACCACAGCTCAAATCCCAAAGCACAAACTTTTTAATTCTAAGGAAACCTTTCATTTGATTCCAAAACGAATCCAAAGCGTTAAACCTCTTAAAGCTCTAACCCTCTTTACTGATGGTTCAGGGTCCTCCCACAAGTCAGTGATTACATGGAGAGACCCCAAACTCAAGATTGGGAATCTGACATACAAATTGTACAGGGCTCACCACAGATTGCAGAATTAGCAGCTGTAGTCAGAGCTTTTGAAAGATTTAAAATGAACCTTTTAATCTGGTCACAGATTCTGCTTATGTTGCTGGTATAGCTATGAGAGCAGAACATGCTCTTCTTAAAGAGCTTTCTAACCCAAAGTTGTACCAACTGCTCTCTAAATTGGTGCGCCTAATCTCCCACAGAAAGCAGCCTTACCATATAATGCATGTGAGGTCCCACACGGACCTTCAAGGTATTATTGCAGAAGGCAATTCATTATCTTTCTTGGCTCAATATTTTAAGTTCTTCCTCTTCTGTACCACTGAATATGGGGACTTTTTACATTTCTCTCATTGGGTGTTAATACTATTGTTAGTTTTTCTGTCCCTGATTCAGTTGCATTTTTTAGCTTCTAAATTGGCTAAATTGTTCCCTCGCACCTCCTGAGTCTCCTCTTTTTTAGGATGTCCTTTAACATATACCACCACCTCGTGGTCTTCCTCTGGCAATTGTAAGGTTTCTAACACTTTTAAGGCAAATTTTTTCATGAATTAGTCCTATTCCTTGGATTGGCTTAGAGTAGAAGATCACTGTCTAACATAGGTGATGAGCATTGGGAGATAATTGTAAATATGTTATACATGTAGTTTGTGGTATAAGAAGGCACATTTAATAGCCTCTTCTCTTCCCAAATTTTTCCAAAGGTATGCACTATTCCAAAAGTCTATTTTCATTCTGTATATTTTGTTGCCCTTTTCTGTGCTAATATTTCCAGAGCTCGCTTTAGGGCATACAACTCACACCTTGGGCTGACCAGTTGGAAGGGA
This sequence comes from Emberiza elegans, assembly GCA_024865655.1. Taxonomy (NCBI): domain Eukaryota; kingdom Metazoa; phylum Chordata; class Aves; order Passeriformes; family Fringillidae; genus Emberiza; species Emberiza elegans. The sequence continues at coordinate 18,812 of JALJVW010000447.1, read as the reverse complement.
ACTTTCTCTTTTCTATGGCTACCAACCCTTCATGCACTATAGTGTTTCCCGATACCCTGTTACCCGTTTATTACCCGTGAAGTTCCATGGATGTACAATTGTTTCCCTTCTTGGAGTGGTTGATCTGTTAGGTCCTCTCTTACTTTAGTTTGATAGTTTATAACCTCTAGGCAATTATGTATTAGTTCCTCATCTGGTTCTCCATACAAGAACTGGGCAGGGTTAGGTTGGTTACTCACGATCAGCTCTAAACCATTATCTACTTCATACTTTAGCACTCAGGAATCAGTGAGCCATTTCTCAGTGTTTTGGCTCAGGATACTCCTTAGGATTTACTGAGTTTGTGATGTATATTTTCAATTTTCCCCCAAAGGGTAATTCTTTTGCTTTCTGCTATGAGTAGGGCAGTCACTGCCACAGCCTGAATGCAGGTTGGCCACCCCGGCTCACAGGGTCTAGCAGTTTTGATAAATAGGCCACTGCTTTCCTGGATCCTCCCCACTCCTTGGCTAATACTCTGTGAGCTGCCCCTTTTTCTAGATCCTCAAACAATAGAAGAGTTTGTCTAAGGCAGGAAGACTCAGTGCCAGTGCACTGACTAATTTTTGCTTTAAAGCCTCAAACTTTTTTTCATCATTTTTTTTCCCACCTAATCTCTTCTTCAACTAACTTTTCATACAAGAACTGGATGGCCTCATGTATCCTTCAATCCATAGCCTACAATATTTCAACAGGCCTAAAAACCTTCTGACTTCCCTCTTAGTTTTTTGCCATGGGAGTGAGACTAACCCCATAATTCTCTTTGGGTTCAGCCGCCAGTTCCCTTGACAAATCACGTCCTAGGAATTTTACTTCTCTCTCTACCAACTTGAGTTTCCCTTTTGATACCCAAAGTCCTTGGTCCCCCAGAAAATTTAGCAACACTATGGTGGATTCCCAAACTTCTTTTTCTTCCTTTCCTGAGAAAAGCAAATATTTACATATTGGATGAGCTTTATCTCAGGTTTAATGGTGAAGAGTTGTAGTACTTCTCCTAGGGCTTGACCAAAGAGGTTTGGCATTCAGAAAATGCTTGGGGTAACCCAGTCCACCAAAGCTGTTGCTTCCTCCCAGAATCAGGGTCCTCCCATTCAAAGGCAAATATATCCCACATTCCTATGCCAGTGGGAAAAAAAAAAAAGCATCTTTTAGGTCTATCACACTAAACCACTGGTTGGGTGGGGGGGGGGGGGTGGGATTTTACTTAGTAGAGTATAGGGGCTAGACACTACTGGGTACGGATTCACTGTTCTTTTTTTCATTTCTCTCAAATCTTGGACAAAAGGAAAGTGTAAGTCCCATCTGACTTCTTTACTGGTAATATGGGTGTATTATGGGGGGTCATACATGGTTCTAAGGTCCAGTCCTCAAGTAGGTCCTGGATCACCGGCCTTGGTCCTCGTCTCCCCTCCAGGGAGAGTGGATGTTGTCATACCCAAACTGGATGGTTCTCATTAACTATTTTTATTACTATAGGTTTCATGTTTAATTTACTTCAGCTTTTCAGTTTTGCCCACACCATCTCATGAATTTTCTCCTCATCTTCTTCCTTTAATTGGAGAAGCTTAACTACCATTTTCCCTTTCTCTGGGAGCACACCAATGCCAAACTGCACCTGAAAATCCTGTCCTAAGAAATTTCACCCTGCATCTGGAACTAATAGCACATCTCCAATTCCTATTTTATTTGTTTCTTCAAACTTTATTTGCATTATAACTGAGGCTTTGAACCCTTCCCCTTGTCTTGATTTGGAAAGACAGGTGTCAGCTAGGGAAGGGAGGAGCTGGCCCTGAAATGGAAAATGTAAACCCCCTCCCTCCAAACTGTTATAATTTTGAAATTAAGGGGGCTCTCAGGCACAGATATGGGAGAAGTAATAACAGTTCTTTACCAGGAAAAAAGCAAATGAAAAAAAACCAAAACAATACATTAATACAAAACACTTACAAGAGTCAGAATACGACCTGAAACCCTGTGGGTCAGGGTGGTGGTAGCAATCCTATTAAATGGTGGCTGCAGTCCTCCTGGAGTGGCAGGTGTGGTCCTGTTGAAGCAGTGATCCCGTAGAAGGGTGTAGTCTTCCTCTGAAGATCCAATGGTGGTGTAGATGGGCCTGGTCTTCCTCTGGGAATCCAGTGGGAAAGAGCTGCTCCTCTGGGAATCCAGTGGAAAAGGCTGTTCTGGTGTCTCCAAAATCTCAGATTATATCCAGGATGGAATGCTTGGCTCCTCCTCCTGGGTGGAGCATCTCACAATGGGATGATGCAATTTTATCAGTCATGCAGTGACACTCAATAGCCCATTAACAGCTGATGTCTCCCCAGAGGAGGATTGGTTGTGGAAGAGATAAAAGAAAACTGCCCAATTAACAGAAGAAAACTGCCACACCTCTAACAGATGACAAATAGAATACACACATTGCCTTGCAATCCAGGACATTATCAACCCCTTATTCTATTTCCATCTGCATCACAATGAAGCTTTACACATAATGAAGCCTTACACTTTATTTCCATCTGCATCACATGAAACCTTAAACATAGTTCTCACTTAAGACTAGGTTTTCCTGTGGCACGCAATGGCTTTCTCCATCATTCTGCATTATCCACCTGTCCTAGGGTAACGTTGTGATGCTTGTATTCCCTTCATGTGTTCTGTTAAAGTTGGATATTATGTTCTGTACCTTAAGAGTGGCTCCAGAGAGGGAAAGTTTTGTTTTGGTTTTTTCTTATCAGTCAGGCGAGAGCCAGGGACACTGCTGCTTTTGCTTTTGCTGCTTTTGCTTTTGGCTTTCCTCTCTTTCGCTTCTTGCTTGCTTTGCTTCTGCTTGCTTTTTGCTTTTTTTTTTGCTTCTGCTCGCTTTTTGCTTTTTTTGCTTCTGCTCTTTAGCTCAACAGTCCAAATTTCTTCCTGGACTGTTTCCCTTTTTTTTTTGACCATCGGAAACCTGCTCTGGACTGGGACCCAGAAACACTGAGAGTTTGCACCTTGTAGCTGCAGCAGCTGCCCCAGCACCAGAGGGACTGAGAACAGAGTAACCACCCCCCAAGAGAGACTTTCTGAATTTGTCATCTTTTTCCAGAGTGGTGTCATCCGGTATTGTTCATTTTGTGTGCCTGGGGGTGCTGTGCCTGTGGAATAAACAGGTTCTTTCCACTTCTCTCTGAGGAATTCTTCCCAAACCGGTTGGGGAGGGGCCCTGTGGGTTTGTTTTCTGGAGGGGCCCTCCTTTGGAAATTCTCTACCAAATTTGCCCTAAACCTCGACAAATCTTGGCGCCCAACGTGGGGCTCAAACCCATGAGAGAGAGTGGAAAAACCCTGTTTTGAGTGCATTTTGGTTGCCATTACTCTCTGTTTAAAGAAGTTAATAGCCATGCTTTTTGAATTCATAATGTCTGTTGGGGTAAAGGCTTGCATGTATTTCTGGTCCCTAGGGTTTTTTGAGATCTTAATACCTCTGTGGTCCCTAGGTTTATTTTCTTATCCAGAAACAGTTCTAGTATTGTCCTTAATACATATTTTTTTTTTTTTTCAGCAGAGGGGCAGTGACCAGAATAGCTATCCTGCTGGGCTTGGTGGCAATGATGTGTAAGAAGTTTATAAACATGCTGGGGTCTGCTCCAGGTATGAAGGGTTCCTGGCTATGGTTATGCATCCAGTTTGTTAGAGGAGGAGCAGCAGGGAATGAGGTTTTCCAGCCCTTGCTTTCCTTCTTCTCCTATGAATCGGTTGCATCACTATTGAAGAATGTTCAGTTTCCCCTCAATGTTAAAGAAACCATCTTTCTGGTATTCAATCTGGTAACCTTCCTCTATACAGTCTGCTGCTTCTCTAGAATGAGGGCTGAGATTTCTAGACGGGCTGATGAGACCCCTGACCCAGGAGTAGACCCAGGCATGTGAAATCCTGAGTGGTGTGGGAAATGGGAGGATATGGGCCAAATCCTAAAGGAATTCTCTGACCCTGTAGTCTGGGATTTTCCCCATGAACAAATTCAGAACCCAGCTGAGGTGGGGAAATATCTGAAAGAGAAGTACCAGCATGAGCCTAAGGAGAGAAAGATCATTGCAGTGAGCTGGGCCCTGGCCTATGCTGATCACACACTGCTAGATACTGTAGGGCAGCAGACAGAGGCAGGGGGCAGGGAGATAAATCAGCTATCCCAGGCTCAAAGCCAGCAGCCAAACCAGATGGTGAGCCTAAGCCAGCAGCTAAACCAATGGCTGTTGCTACCAGTACTAGAAGTGGGAAATGCACAGACAAGACTAATTGACCAGTGGATGATGATTATGATGATGCAGGAGAGGGACCCTCAATGCCTCCTGACATAAAATCAGGAGTCAAAGCAGCAGGTGCAAGATCAGATGCAAATATTGAGTCCTTTTCCCTGAAGGACCTTCGTGGCCTACGGAAGTATTACACCCGACGACCTGATGAATCCATAATTAGTTGGTTAGTCCATCTCTGGGATGCTGCAGGCGAGGCTACAATTCTGGATGGCACTGAAGCGAGGCATTTGGGATCCCTGTCACAGGATCCTGTCATCGACCAAGGAATGATGAGGGGGGCTAACCCTCACAGCCTCTGGGCACGGGTCTTGGACAGTGTTCCACTAAGATACCTGTGTGCAGATGATCTTTATATGCAACAAACACAGTGGAAGACCATAGAGCAAGGGATCCAACGCCTGAGAGAAACGGCAGTGGCAGAAATTATCTTCTCAGATGACGTAACAACTAGGAACCCAGACTTGGTACTATGCACGTCTGTGATGTGGCGAAAACTTGTGCGACTTGGGCCACGAGAATATGCTTCTGCCTTAGCCATAATGAAGAGGGATGAGAGGGATGAGACTGTGCTGGATATGTCAAGGAAGCTCCGAGCATACGCAGATGCTGTGCATGGCCCAACACATGCCAGAATTGCAGCAGTGGAAACACGTCTGCAGAACTTAGAGGATAAGATAGAGGAGAATCACAAGAAACTCACAAGAGAGCAGATTAAAGAAGACCTTCAAATCTTGGCAGTACAGATCAGAGGTTCTGGTATCCAAGGCAGACGTTTTCCAGATGGCGAGAGAAGGTACGCCCCACGAGCTGAGTTGTGGTTCTACCTGCGTGATTGTGGAGAAAACATGGGGAGATGGCATAAAAAAACCTACTGTTGCTCTGGCACAACGGGTGTGTGAGTTGAAGGAAGCCACCAGAAGGAAAGCTGCTCCAGTTGCCCGTAGCCAAACTGCCAGGTATGATGATGATGACATGTCTGATCCCCTTGAAGGAACATCCAAGGCATATGCCCAGGGAAAGAAGGATAACCAGGCTTAGAGGGGCCCTGCCTCTAGCCAGGAAGAGGCTAGGGAAAATCGTGTTTTCTGGTCTGTGTGGATTCATTGGCCTGGCACATCAGAACCACAAGAGTATAAAGCTTTGGTTGATACTGGTGCGCAATGCACATTAATTCCGTCGAGCCATGTGGGGACAGAGTCTGTTTCTATTGCTGGTGTGACAGGGGGATCCCAGGATTTCACTTCGGTGGAAGCTGATGTGAGCCTGACTGGGAATGAGTGGAAGAAACATCCTATCGTGACTGGCCCAGAGGCCCCATGTATTTTGGGTATAGACTACCTTCGGAGTGGGTATTTCAAAGACCCAAAAGGACTCAAGTGGGCATTTGGGATAGCAGCTGTAGTGACAGAGGGCATCCAGCAATTGAACACCTTGCCTGGGTTGTCTGAGAATCCATCTGCAGTAGGATGCCTGACGGGAGAAGAGCAAAAGGTGCCAATTGCCACTTCCATAGTGCATCGATGACAATATAGAACCACTCGAGACGCTGTGATCCCCATCCATAAGATGATCCGAGAGCTGGAGAGACAAGGGGTGGTCAGCAAGACCCACTCACCCTTCAACAGCCCCATTTGGCCTGTGCAAAAATCTGAAGGAGAATGGAGATTGACTGTGGACTACCGTGCATTGAATGAAGTGACTCCACCACTGAGCGCTGCCATGCCGGACATATTAGAGCTCCAGTACGAGCTTGAGTCCAAGGCAGCAAAGTGGTATGCCACTATAGACATTGCTAATGCATTTTTCTCTATTCCTCCGGCAGCAGAATGCAGGCCTCAGTTTGCTTTCACATGGAGGGGAGTGCAGTATACCTGGAACCGGCTGCCCCAGGGGTGGAAGCACAGCCCCACCATCTGCCATGGACTGATCCAGACTGCACTAGAAAAGGGTGAGGCTCTAGAACATCTGCAATATATTGATGACATCATTGTGTGGGGGAACACAGCTGCGGAAGTGTTTGAGAAAGGAAAGGAAATAATCCAAATCCTCCTGGGAGCTGGTTTCACCATTAAAAAGAGCAAAGTAAAGGCACCAGCTCGTGAGATTCAGAGTCTGGGAGTGAAGTGGCAAGATGGACAGCGTCAGATTCCTACAGACGTCATCAACAAGATCACAGCAATGTCTCCACCCACCAATAAGAAAGAGACACAAGCTTTCCTAGGTGCCACAGGCTTTTGGAGGATGCACATTCCTGAGTACAGTCAGATTGTGAGCCCTCTTTACCTGGTCACCCATAAGAAGAACAAGTTCCGGTGGGGCCCTGAGCAGCAACAAGCCTTTGCCCAGATTAAGCAGGAGATTGCCTTGGCCCATTCAGGACAGGACCAGATGTGAAGAACATGCTCTACTCTGCAGCCGGGAACAATGGCTTGTCCTGGAGCCTTTGGCAGAAGATGCCTGGGGAGACTCGGGGTCGACCACTGGGATTTTGGAGTCGAAGCTACCGAGGCTCCGAAGCCAACTATACTCCAACAGAGAAGGAAATCTTGGCTGCCTATGAAGGAGTCCAAGCTGCCTCAGAGGTGATTGGTACAGAAGCACAACTCCTCCTGGCACCCCGACTACCGGTGCTGGGGTGGATGTTCAAAGGCAAGGTTCCTTCCACTCACCATGCCACCAGTGCTACATAGAGCAAATGGATTGCTCTTATCACTCAGCACGCCCATACAGGTAAACTGAATCGCCCTGGGATTTTGGAGGTAATTACAAACTGGCTGGAAGGTGAAAACTTTGGTCTCACTGATGAAGAGAAACAAGAACCAGTGACACGGGCTGAAGAAGCTCCACCATACAACCAACTGCCAGCAGAAGATACACGCTACGCTCTTTTCACTGATGGTTCCTGTCGCATCGTGGGGATGAACCGGAAGTGGAAAGCAGCTGTATGGAGCCCCACATGACAGGTTGCAAAAGCTACTGAAGGAGAAGTGGATCAAGTCAACTTGCAGAACTCAAAGCCGTTCAACTGGCCCTGGACATTGCAGAAAGAGAGAAGTGGACAAAGCTCTACCTTTATACTGATTCATGGATGGTAGCCAATGCCCTGTGGGGATGGCTGGAGAGGTGGAAAGAGGCTCACTGGCAGCGTAGAGGAAAACCAATTTGGGCTGCTGATGAGTGGAAAGGTATCGCTACCAGGGTAGAAAGGCTACCTGTGAAAGTCCGCCAGGTAGATGCCCATGTCCCCAAGAATAGAGCCAATGAGGAGCACCAAAACAATGAGCAGGTTGATCAGGCTGCAAAGATAGGGGTGTCCAAGATAGACTTAGATTGGGAACACAAGGGAGAGTTATTCCTAGCTCGATGGGCTCATGATGCCTCAGGCCATCAGGGCAGAGATGCCACCTATAAGTGGGCACAAGACCGAGGGGTGGATCTAACCATGGACAGTATTTCTCAGGTCATCCATGACTGTGAGACGTGTGCTGCCATCAAGCAGGCCAAGCGAGTGAAGCCGCTCTGGTATGGTGGGCGGTGGTCCAAGTACAAGTATGGGGAGGCCTGGCAGATTGACTCCATCACACTGCCCCAGACACGCCAGGGCAAGGGCCACATGCTGACCATGGTGGAAGCCACCACAGGATGGTTGGAAACCTACCCTGTGTCTCACGCCACTGCCCAGAACACCATCTTGGGCCTTGAAAAGCAAGTCCTGTGGAGGCATGGTACCCCTGAGAGGATTGAGTCAGACAACGGGACTCATTTCAAGAACAGCCTTATCAACACCTGGGCTAGGGAACATGGCATTGAGTGGGTGTACCATATTCCCTATCATGCACCAGCCGCAGGGAAAGTAGAGAGGTACAATGGACTACTAAAAACCCAGTTGAAAGCCTTGGGTGGGGGATCTTTCAAAAATTGGGAGCAGCATTTAGCAAAGACCACCTGGTTAGTTAACACCTGAGGTTCCACCAACCGAGCAGGTCCTGCCCAGTCTGAGTCCCTGAATGTAATAGATGGAGATAAAGTCCCAGTGGTACATGTCAGAGGTTTGTTAGGGAAGACTGTGTGGATCAATTCTGCTTCGAGTACAGACAAACCCATTTGTGGGGTTGTCTTTGCTCAGGGACCAGGTTGCACATGGTGGATAATGCAAAGAGATGGAACAACACGATGTGAACCTCAGGGAGATCTGATTGTGGGGTGAGAATGATATGCAAATATCACTGTTTTTTGGATGTTACTGCCATTGTCTGTAAATTAAACCATACAGACATGAGATAGAAGGAAATGTGTAAGTGTCAAAGGTCTGGGCAAGTGGAAGATGGAGATGTGCAAGCGTTGAAGGTCTGAGCAAGTGATAGATGGAGCTTTGAGTGAGTAAAGTTAAAGGGGGGAATCCTGCAGCTCTGTAGTATAGGGCCTGGATTCAGTGGTCCAGTGTGGGGATGTGATGAGGGCATGATGGGTATTGCTTGTAAATTTTGGGGGAACAGATGGAAATTTTGTGTGAATAAATGCATGATGTGTGGTAGTATGTTGATGATATGGGGACAAGGGGTGGAATGTCCTAGGGTGACGTTATGATGCTTGTATCCCCATTCATATGTTATGCTAATGTTGGATATTATGTTCTGTACCTTTAAGACTGGCTCCAGAGAGGGAAAGTTTTGTTTTGGTTTTTTCTTATCAGCCTGGTGAGACCCAGGGACACTGCTGCTTTTGCTTTTGCTGCTTTTGCTTTGGCTGCTTTTGCTTTTGGCTTTGCTCGCTTTCGCTTCTTGCTTGCTTTGCTTCTGCTTGCTTTTTGCTTTTTTTTTTTTTGCTTCTGCTCTTTAGCTCAACAGTCCAAATTTCTTCCTGGACTGTTTCCCTTTTTTTCGACCATCTGAACCTGCTCTGGACTGGGACCCGGAAACACCAAGAGTTTGCACCTTGTAGCTGCAGCAGCTGCCCCAGCGCCAGAGGGACTGAGAACAGAGCGACCAGCCCCCAAGAGAGACTTTCTGAATTTGTCATCTTTTTCCAGAGTGGTGTCATCCGGTATTGTTCATTTTGTGTGCTGGGGGGTGCTGTGCCTGTGGAATAAACAGGTTCTTTCCACTTCTCTCTGAGGAATTCTTCCCGAACCGGTTGAGGGGAGGGGCCCTGTGGGTTTGTTTGCTGGAGGGCCCCTCCTTTGGAAATTCTCTACCAAATTTGCCCTAAACCAGGACACTTTACAACAAAAGAAATGCTGGGAACCAAACAATGGCACCACGTTTTAGATGCAAAAGAAGCTTTGCTTTCTCCATTAGATGTGGCCAATATTCTGTGAGCCTGCCTTTGTAGGGAAAAAAGTGCTCATCCCAAAGTTCCACTTTTGCTCTACTTACTTGTTCCAGGGATTTTATTCCCTGCTGTCTTTTCAGCAGAGACACCCAAACCCAACATAAACATGACCTGCCTCAAAACATTTCTGATCTTGGCTAATACTGTCAATTCAAAATATTCCTAATGGAAATAGCAGAGGGTAGGTAATTTTGAAATACTCTCCAACAACGCAGTTACAATTAAGAGAACTAGTTCTTGACATGGCTGCACAGAGAATAAAATCGTATGGCAGCCAAGCAGGATGAGCCTCTTAAACCTGGATTACTTGACCCTGTAGAATGCTGGGGTCAGTAATAAAAGTGAGACAGGTAAGGTTTAATGTGATAAATCATTTCTAGTCCAGAATTGATCCAGCAAAAATGTCACCTTATTTACTGAGCATTAAGCATTCCAGCTGCATATCAGCAATGAAGGAGTCATTCCAAAGGGGCCATAGCCAGAATTCGGCAGAACTAACCCTGAGCCCCAAAGGGACCAGGGAATCTGACCCCTTGTTCTGCATCAGCAGAATTATTTCCTCAAGTCTCATCTCTCCTATCATTCCACACCCAGAGATGCCAAAGGAACAACAACAGTGTCACTGAGGCTTTCAACTGGAAAGCATTGCCTGACCCAGATGCACCAGAGACTGCATTTTGTCTGGCACAATTCCACTTGTCAGGGATCAGGCAAGGCAGGGACAGGGACAAGGCAGAAGGCATCTCCTGCCCCAGCCTCAGCCTGCAACACTGACACAGGCAGAGACAGCCAGGGAAGGGATTTGTCACTGTGAACCTGCCATGGGTGGCTGTGGGCTTGTGCTGTCACAGCATGACAAACTCACACCCTGCATAGGATGCATCCATTTGAAAGGCTCTTTCTCCCTAACTGGAAAATTTATAAGGACATGCTGTCATAGGAGGTTTCCCTATTTCTGCCAATACAAAACCAGGCAATGTCCATGAATCTCCTTCACATCTCAAAGGGTTCAGCTCAGAAACTGCCCCAAGGAAAGGTTTTCTGCTCCAAAAGCAGGAGGAAGGAGTGGGAACATCTCTCATTTCATGCTAAATGCCTTCTTTTTCCCTACTAATTGTGACACTAGAAAGGCTGCAGGGAGATAAAAAGAATGAGCAGGATGGAGAGGAAGGTATCCTCTTCCAGCACTGCATTTCAGGGGCCCCCAGGTACCACTCAACACTTCACACTGGAGGATTTTTCACTGTGCCACGAGAGAACACTCCCAGTGACTGGGCTCTCAGAGAGTCCACTGAGCCCACCAAAGAATTGAAATGAATTTAAAGAAATTTTGAAAAGAATGGGTTTTAACCAAGCTTTCCAAATGTCACCTCTGAGTCAAGACTACAATGGTCATTCTAGGACAGACATGCCCTGTACCTACCTGCATCTTCAGAATTCTCTTTGCTTCTGCTGCTGGGTCTTGGCCTGGAAAAAATGGAGGACAAAAGAACATGTGAGGAGGTAGAAAGAGAAGGGAGGGAATGGGTGTACCATGAAAGGAGGCAAAACTTTTAAACATGGTCACTGTGATGAAGGAGGAAATGCAACACATAAACCCAACAGGATGCAAAGCTGATTAATTGTCCTTAAGTTTGCCATTGCTGGAGTCACACAGAGCTGGCCAAGCTCTGGCTGAAACACAGCAGTCATTCTTCAACTTGCATCAGAACTCCCCAGTTCTGCTGCCTCTCCTTTTGGGGCCAAGTGGCTCCTACAGCCTCTCTGAAGCAGCAAGAGCTGCTGAGCTGAGACACGAGTCTGTAAGGAGGGCAGCTACTTTTGTACAGCTGCCAAAGCTTGACTTGGCCTGCTCATGCCTTCCCCTGGTGACAGCCTCGTGCTACATGTGGTCAGAGCACTGCTGTCTCCTGAGATTGATATGACACCTCCTGGCTCTTTCCAGAACAAAAAGCCTTTTTCCAACTCAGCTGCTAGGGGAGGATGTTCAGATCACACCTTAAAAGCCCCACTGAAGATTCTCAATTGGCATGATATTTCTGTGACTCCCTCTTTTCTGTCAGCACTTGGATAAGGGTAATAGCTACATTTTCTCTTGCATATCCAAGCCAATATTTTTCCACCAGGTACAGTCCTATGCCTCTTCTCTAGCACCTTGCCCTCTTTGATCTTAAGCCCAGATCCAAATATTAAACATCAATTGGATTATACATCAGATTTTACATCTCTAGTGCAAAATTTATCTGGCATCTCATTTCACAGTGGAGCCCCAGGCACAGTGAAGTTACACCTGATGTTTACAGAAGCAGCACCTGAATTTGCAGACACCTCTCCAGCAGCCAATATTTGCCCAAGCATATTCTCCTGGTTGCAGAATTTGACAGTCAAGGACCACAGCATTCAAAGACCTGCAGGATCCAGACCCATGAAGTACAGTTCCCAAATGACCCCACAACAATGACAGAGGGATTCCATAGCCAAGTCCAGAAGGACCATTCTGGAGGTACTTTGAAGCCCTGCCTCCTCTTCCTCACCACCACCTCTGCTCTTGGGACATTGGTGTTGGGGTTGACATAGGATGGGCCAAATGGTGAATACACAGAAGTTTGCCTAAATCTATGGGAGATTGTGGAAAATTACCCCACAAGATGGGAAGAGTGAGGTGAACAGCACACTGGAGTAACAGACACCTTGGCTTACCTCGTCTCCCAGGACTCCTGAAAATCCATCTGGGGAGAGCTTCGGACAGACCCCGCAGCACTGCCAAGAGGGAGACTTCCTGCCTTGTGTATTGGGGGGATCACAGGCAGTCCAAATGACCCCTTCTTCATTTCCCCACCACTGGAATATGGCAAGGAAGCCTGGAAAAAGAATAAAAGGCATCCAGCTTTGCCCCAATCCTACCTCAAGACATTTAGGTATGCCCTCAACTGGGACCTGGCAGGAATAAACAAGTCAAACTGAGGGTGCTGCTTGGCCCAGGACGGGGAATGCAAAGGGAACTGCAGAGGCAGAGACCATGTCGCACATCTGCCACATCTGCCCTCGTGCTCACTCCTCTGCAAGTGTGGCTGCATTCCCAGCTGGCCTCCACATGTTTGACATCAAGATGTTCTGAGGTGCCACTGTCTCCACTGGCATTGTGGATGGCATGGGAGTGGCTTTAGATCACTGTTCTCTCCCTGCCCCTAAGGTGTCTCACAGCCAGTGCTGGTCTCCAGCCAAGTCCCCACAAAGCCATTCTGCAGGATGTCCAAACCTGCTTTTCTCAAGCCCCTCATTTCTTCTGCTGCTGCCCTTCCCTCCTACACTTCCCCAGCAGCCTTGGAGCCCAGATGCTGCTGAGCTCTCGGCATGCTGGCTGCTCTCCAGCTCCCACACATCCATCATCTCAGGCTCCCTGGCACTGAGCAAGTTCAGCAGAGCTCCCTGCCCTGCTGCTCTCTGCAAGCTCTCTGCCTGCCCAAGGTGCTCCAGGGCCCCAGGCCATGGCCAGGAATGGGGCTGGAGGCAGCAGGGCAGGTGCACACCCTTCCTTCATATCCCATCATTTCTGGCCCAGCTAAAGAGCCAAACCAGGACCTGTTCAAACTTCACTGAAAGGGCCAGTTCCTGTCAGGGAAAAGGTCTCAGAGCTCTGCCAACAGCACATAAACTGAACATTTACCACACTGCACTTTGCTTGGTCTCCTTACCTTACATCCTTTTCCCTCTGAACTCAGCTCCTGTATTTTTCTCCTCTCCTCATCCCAGCCGGTGCCATTTTTCCCATTCTCCTGCTCTCCGCTGCATGTTGGGCTTGGCTTGGTAGAAGGAGAGCTCTTCTGGATGGGAGGCAATGGCTTGGAGGGAAGGAGCATGGAGGGACTTGCCAGGGAAAACCTCTTGGCAAGAGGGCAGCCAGTCCGGCCTGCAAAGTGGACACACAAAGTTTAACAGAGGCCACAATGCAATCTAAAGCAGCTGAAGCTCCATATTTCATGGGACACATTTCCTGGAAATGTCTAAACAGCTGCACAGGGAAACATGCTCCTGCTGGCAGACACTGAGGCAGCCAAGGGCAAAACCCTGAGCCACTTGCCCAGAGCTCCCACAGGCACAGCCTGGCCTCTGGGCTGCCCTGGGACAGCAGGGAGCCCCAAGCCCTGTGCTCTCCAGCAATGGCTCAGCTGCACATGCACCCTCCTGCTCCTCTCCCTGCCCCACAGCTCAGCAGCCCCACAGCTCCAGGGGCACTGGCAGCAGCACAGCTCCTTGCAGGGGCACATGCAGGGCACAGCTGTTCCCTGGCAATGTGCACAGCCTCTCTGGGCTGCCACAAGACCCTTCCTCCCAGCAGAGATTGGCCCAGCTCCCCCCTCACCTCTGTGTGAGGCTGAGCCATGCTCACAAGGGAAGAAGTGAGTTAGGTGAGCTCCCACCATTACAATCAATCCATCCTAGGATTGATGAGGCATCCAAGGGGTCTTTGAGTTATTCAGAAGATTGCTCTGTTTTTATTTTCATGAAACTAGCATCACTAGAATTCCTCTGAACTGTATGGAGCTGGCAACCCAAGAGAGAAAGCTTCTATTGCTTTGCCTAGGCATTGCTCATTGCCCATCCCTACTTTGAAATCCCTTTCCTTCTAAACTGTTGGCAACCCACTGTGGTCTTCAGAATTTGACAATTGCACCTAGGAAGTAATTTCAAAGCTAGTTTTCATGGCCTTGTTTCTCTAACTCCACTCAGTTCTGGGTTGGGTTTGCTTTGTTCCAAACTCATTCCATTTCTCTTCACAAGGAAGGAAGTGCTGGCACATGAACAATGGCACCCCATGTCAGAAGTAAAAGAAGCTTTGCACACCCCATTACAAGTCCCCAGTATTCAAGGACCAAATCTGCAGGGAACAAATTAGCTTTCAAATATTTCAGTTTTGCTCAGCTTCATTGCTCCATGGCTTTATTCCCTGCTTTCTTTTCTACAGAGACCCAAACCCAACATAAACATGACCTGGTTCAAAACATTTCTGATCATGGCAGTTCATAACAATTCAAAAAATTTTAGTGGAAATTACAAAGGAGAGATCATAAAAAGAAGACCATTCTCCAGTCTGTATTTTTAATCCCCGTAGAATGGCCAGATCATTCCTAAAACTGCAACAGGTAAGGTTAATGAATTAGGTAATTTCTAGTACAGAATTAATCCAGAAAATGTCACCTTACTTACTGAGCAATACTATTCCCTAGCTGCATTAAGCATTCCAGCTGCATATCAGCAATGAAGGAGTCATTCCAAAGGGGCCATAGCCAGGACTTGGCAAAACTAACCCTGAGCCCCAAAGGGACCAGGGGATCTGATCCCTTGTTCTGCATCAGCAGAATTATTTCCTCAAGTCTCATCTCTCCTATCATTCCACACCCAGAGATGCCAAAGGAACAACAACAGTGTCACTGAGGCTTTCAACTGGAAAGCATTGCCTGACCCAGATGCACCAGAGACTGCATTTTGTCTGGCACAATTCCACTTGTCAGGGATCAGGCAAGGCA
This sequence comes from Emberiza elegans, assembly GCA_024865655.1. Lineage (NCBI taxonomy): Eukaryota > Metazoa > Chordata > Aves > Passeriformes > Fringillidae > Emberiza > Emberiza elegans. The sequence goes on along the minus strand of JALJVW010000447.1, from coordinate 3,623 downwards.
GGGACAGGGACAAGGCAGAAGGCATCTCCTGCCCCAGCCTCAGCCTGCAACACTGACACAGGCAGAGACAGCCAGGGAAGGGATTTGTCACTGTGCACCTGCCATAGGTGGCTGTGGGCTTGTGCTGTCACAGGATGACAAATTCACACCCTCCATAGGATGCATCCATTTGGAAGGCTCCTTCTCCCTAACTGGAAAATTTATAAGGACATGCTGCCAGAGGAGGTTTCCCTATTTCTGCCAATACAGAACCAGGCAATGTCCATGAATCGCCTTCACATCTCAAAGGGTTCAGCTCAGAAAATGCCCCAAGGAAAGGTTTTCTGCTTCAAAAGCGGGAGGAAGGAGTGGGATTTCTCCTTTCATGCTAAATGTCTTCTTTTCCTCTGCTAGTTGGGACACTAAAAAGGCTGCAGGGAGATAAAAGGCATGTGCAGGATGGAGAGGAATGTTTCCTTGCCCTGCACTGCATCTCCAGGGCCCCAAGGTACCACTCCAGCTCCTGCCACTCAACACTTTACACTGGAGGAATTCTCACTGCACCACTGGAGCACAGTCCCACTGACTGGGCTCTCAGAGAGTCCACTGAGCCCATCAAGGAATTGAAATGAATTTAATGAAATTTAAAAAAGAATGGGTTTTAACCAAGCTTTCCAAATGTCACCTCTGAGTCAAGACTACAATGGTCATTCTAGGACAGACATGCCCTGTTCCTACCTGCATCTTCAGAGTTCTTCTCCTGGTTTATGCTGCTGGATCCTGGCCTGGAGAAAATGGAGGACAAAAGAACATGTGAGGAGGTAGAAAGAGAAGGGGGGAATAGGTGTACCATGAAAGGAGACAAACCTTCTTAGCATGGTCACTGTGATGAAGGAGGAAATGCAACACATAAACCCAACAGGATGCAAAGCTGATTCATTGTCCTTAAGCTTTCAGTTGCTGGAGTCACACAGAGCTGACCAAGCTCTGGATGAAACAATAGCCAAGTCCAGCAGAGGACCCATCTGGAGGTGCTTTGAAGCCCTGCCTCCCCTTCCCCACCACCACCTCTGCTCTTGGGACATTGGTGCTGCCTTTGAAATTGTGCTGGATCATCATAGATGGCCAAAATGGAGAATACACAGAGGCTTGCCTAAATACATGGGACACCTGACTGGGCAAAATAACCCCACAAGATGGGAAGAGAGAGCTGAAAAGCAAATTGCAGCAGCAGACACCTTGGCTCACCTCATCTCCTGCGACCCCTGGAACTCCAGCTGGGGAGAGATTGGCAGGGACCCTGCAGCACTGCCAAGAGGGGGACTCGCTGCCCTGCGTATGGGGGGGATCAAAGGTGGTCCCAGTGACCCCTTCTTCATATCCCCACCGCTGGAATACAGCAAGGAAGCCTGGAAAGAGTAGAACACAGTGCTCAGATCAAGTATCCGGCCTTGCCCCCATTCATGCCTCAAGACATTTAGCTATGCCCTCAACTGGGACCTGGCAGGAAAAGTCAAACTGATGGTGCAACTTGGCCCAGGATGGGGAATGAAAATGAAGGTGGTGAGGGAGAGAACTTGTCTCAGATTTGCAGCCACTCCCCTCATGCTCACTTTTCACTAAGGGTTGCTACATTCCCAACTGGCCTCCACGTGTCTGACATCAGGATGTTCTGAGGTTCCACTGCCTCCCCTGGCCTTGTGAATGGCATGGGAGTGGCTTTAGATCACTGTTCTCTCCCTGCCCCTAAGGTGTCTCACAGCCAGTGCTGGTCTCCAGCCAAGTCCCCACAAAGCCATTCTGCAGGATGTCCAAACCTGCTTTTCTCAAGCCCCTCATTTCTTCTGCTGCTGCCCTTCCCTCCTACACTTCCCCAGCAGCCTTGGAGCCCCGATGCTGCTGAGCTCTCGGCATGCTGGCTGCTCTCCAGCTCCCACACATCCATCATCTCAGGCTCCCTGGCACTGAGCAAGTTCAGCAGAGCTCCCTGCCCTGCTGCTCTCTGCAAGCTCTCTGCCTGCCCAAGGTGCTCCAGGGCCCCCATGCCATGGCCAGGAATGGGGCTGGAGGCAGCAGGGGCAGGTGCACACCCTTCCTTCATATCCCATCATTTCTGGCCCAGCTAAAGAGCCAAACCAGGACCTGTTCAAACTTCACTGAAAGGGTCAGTTCCTGTCAGGGAAAAGGTCTCAGAGCTCTGCACACAGCACATAAACTGAACATTTACCACACTGCACTTTGCTTGGTCTCCTTACCTTACATCCTTTTCCCTCTGAACTCAGCTCCTGCTTTGTTCTCCTCTCCTCATCCCAGCCGGTGCCATTTTTCCCATTCTCCTGCTCTCTGCTGCATGTTGGGCTTGGCTTGATAGAAGGAGAGCTCTTCTGGATGGGAGGCAACGGCTTGGAGGGAAGGAGCATGGAGGGACTTGCCAGGGAAAACCTCTTGGCAAGAGGAAAGCCAGTCAGGCCTGCAAAGTGGAGACACAAAATAGAACAGAGGCCACAATGCAATCTAAAGCACCTGAAGCTCCATGTTTCATGGGACACATTTCCTGGAAATGTCTAAACAGCTGCACAGGGAAACATGCTCCTGCTGGCAGACACTGAGGCAGCCAAGGGCAAAACCCTGAGCCACTTGCCCAGAGCTAGCACAGGCACAGCCTGGCCTCTGGGCTGCCCTGGGACAGCAGGGAGCCCCGAGCCCTGTGCTCTCCAGCAATGGCTCAGCTGCACATGCACCCTCCTGCTCCTCTCCCTGCCCCACAGCTCAGCAGCCCCACAGCTCCAGGGGCACTGGCAGCAGCACAGCTCCTTGCAGGGGCACATGCAGGGCACAGCTGTTCCCTGGCAATGTGCACAGCCTCTCTGGGCTGCCACAAGACCCTTCCTCCCAGCAGAGATTGGCCCAGCTCCCCCCTCACCTCTGTGTGAGGCTGGGCCATGCTCACAAGGGAAGAAGTGAGTTAGGTGAGCTCCCACCTTTATCATCAACACTTCTAATGGCTGTGGCACTCAAGGGTTTTTTTTTAATTTTTGACACAATTTCTTTGGGGTTTGTTTTTCCTGGAACTCGCCTGTCTTTAATTCTTCTGAACAGTATTAAGTTAGCAAGTCTGAAGGGAAAGGTGGAAGGCTCCAATGATAAGAGGGGGGAAAAGATTCCTTCTTGAGGCTGGCCTGTGAATCCCCAGGAAAAACCCACACAGCTGTGACTGTTATTTCTGCAAACCACAAAGACCTCCAATCAAACAGGCAGGCCTTATTGGTGTGTCTGTAGCACCGTAATCCCACCCTCAGGGTCAGATCCTATCAGCAAACAGAGGAAGAAAAGGAAATTATCTGTAGTGAGACCCAACACTGATGGCAAAGAAAACAACAGAATTTGCATCTCACGACCATGTCCAGCCTGTGGTCAGCTGTGGCCACAGTCCCTGTCCTGGCTGACAGTATGAGTGATTTGGCCACTGTCAAAATGAGAAAGCAGAGTAAACTAATGACAGAATGTTGTGACGCCATGGGCATCCTTGCAGGATCATCTGTAGCTGTCAGCCACCTACTCTGACACAGAGCCAGCACTGACCACCATGGACCAGTTTTCTTTGAAATCTGGGGGATTTTTTTCCATTTGGCTCTGGCCTTCCA